>VZRX01015115.1:123139-136653 GCA_013398075.1 Notiomystis cincta
GGGAGCAGCCCCCACTCCCTTGTTTTTTTTTTTTTTTTAAATCTGTCCCAGAGAAGGTTAGGCTCTGTGCATCAATTATCAAACCAGGAGTATGTCCCCAGTACAACTACAAGCTCAGCAAAAACTCATTAGAAAGTGTGTGTTTGCAGGGGGGGAAATGTGGTCATTATTTGACTGCTCTGTTCTGCAAAGAACTGAATTAGGGAGGTGTAAGCCAGCAGAGTGCTGACTGCTACAGTTCTTTCTATCTCCCATAGATAAGTCAATTAATCAAACTTTGCTTACTACCTGTCAAAAGTCTGTCTCTGTCCTCTTGTTGAAATACAGAATAATGCAGGGGCACTTCCTCTGCCTGCAGGTTCTCTCTTGCTTAAGGAGTGGTTCCAGTCATTTTGAAAAAACATTATTTCATGCTGTTAAACAGATTTAGGAAAATCTTCTCCTCTCTGTCTTCCTTGCAAACAGAGCAGCTAACAAGCAGGGAGTGAAGACTTTCACCCAAAGAGAGGAGTGGCACTTAGCATCAGAGTGCAGCCCTTAAAGCCACTGTAGTGCTTCTGACACCTTCCTCTTGTCCAGGGCTTGGTTTGGGCCAAACACCAACATGGGCATATTCCTTGGCTTCACAACTGTCCATCTGAGTCTGAATTTCAGACTGGATGGGCAGTCTCAGGACTAGCACTCCACAAAGTTCAGCTGGCTCACAGGAGGTCTCAGAGCAGGTCTTTGGAGAAAATGCATGTTTGGGAAAAATACTTCCTTTGCCTCTATGTCAGGCCACCATGATACAATCAGGGCAGAAATGTGAGGTGAGATGAGATGAGATGATGTTTCGCTTCTGACATAACAATTACAGGCACTACTTCCATTATGGGAAACGTTTCAGTATATTCTTAATTGGAGACTCAATAAACATTCTTGGAAAAATGGTGTCATGTTCTCCTCACAGGAACAGGGAAAAAAAGGAGGAGAAATTTTCCCTTCCACATTGAAAAGCCTGAGGAGCTGGATTTGTACACATCTGGAATTCAGGCAATGTACAAGTGGTCTCTATAGTTCTTGGAAGGGACCTTAAAAGAGGGATGTTTCCCTAGGACTTTTTGGAAGAAAAAAAAAGTGCCAGGGAAGCTGGTTTTCATCCAGATTTGAGGAAGATGTGAAAAAAGGCTACATGATATAAATCCTGAAAGATCTATGTCAGGGAAAAAAAATGCAGGGTAAGGACATTATTGCTGTTGTTCACCCAGGCCAAAACGAGCCCAGGAATCTGGCAAAGAGTCACCATGTGATGAATTGGGAGTCCACCAAAGTAGATGGAAGCACTACCACTTGTTACCATTTGTTCTGTCCACTCCTGGCCTATGATTGACTAGGTTCTTCAGTACTTTTATAGTAGATATTTCTTTCACACTATTGCCTGATGAAATGCTAAAAATGACCAGTTGTTGAATACAGCCAATTCCCAGAATACACTTGGATTAGTTTCTGAACTAGGTTCAGACTAAGCATTTTTAGATCTATTTTTGTTTGTATTGAAATAGATGCTTCAGTGTTTTTAGCTGTTCGAGCAGCAGCTGTTGCCACAGACTACTTTGTGGCAGCATGAGCAAGAGTTGGGTTCAATGTTATTATTTGGAAAGTATTTGAAATTTTTTTCCTCTTAAAACTGTCCTGCATATAGATTTATTTCTAATGGTTTCTGCCATTTCTATATGAGAAAAGAAGATGTTCTTGATTAGGTTCCCCAACCCAAGCATAGTGAGAGGCCACACTTACAATGTGAAAATAAAATTCTGACTATGGTTGAAGCCAATATGACAAATTTAATTTCTGTTAAAAATGTATCCCTTCCTAATTTTTTTTTCTCAGACTTTCTGACTAAACTACTTTATTAGGCAATCACAGCCTAAGGTATCAACTAAGAACTAAAATTCTAATTAGAGAATCCAGCATCCTCCATAATCATAACCTCCAGACACTTAAGAAAAGCTCCACACAATCAAGCAAGACTCTAGTGTTTCCACTCCCTAGTTTTTAGGCAGCATCTTTCAACTCACAACAATCAATTTCATTAATTGAATTCTCCCACTCTAAAAATTTCAGAATTTTGGAAATGGAAGAAATTGCAACTTTTGTCTAAATACAAATACCTTTTTCTCTCCAGTGAAGTCAAAGTAACTTTAGTGAAATTTATGGAGTATTCCACATCAATTAGTCAAGGTATATACCAAATTTTTAACTGGAAGATAAAGATTACTGCCCCTTGCAAACCTCACTCCAACTCTTCTACTATTTTCCTCATCTATTTGTTTTCCTTCACACATATTATGCTACTCCCCCTTGATCATGTGCATGGCACTGGTGAGTACTCTGTCATGCTTTAAGTAGTGCAAAACAGCTAAAGGTAAAATGTTTCGGGTCAGGTAGGTAATTCTAGTGATTCAAGAGACAGTTTTTGACAGAACATGAAATATATTCTTTGGTTCTGACCCACTTCACTAACTGGCTGATAAGTACCTTGAAACATCCAAGCAAACACATGCATCAAATGAATCAATTTAATGCAAGCAAGATGGTTTTTTGGAAAAAAAAAATACTCAAAGGCAATGTCAGCCTTTCCTACAGTGTTGACTCTGCAGATTTGTGCAGGCACTCCTCTTACAGACTTTTCCATGAAAAAATTGTTTCCATTGGCCTGTTGACTTTTGGATTCTTGGAGTTATTCTTCTAAGCCCTGTTGCTCCAGTTGCAAAACCTGATTAAGTTCATTTGTCAGCCTGATTACACAATGTATCCAATGAGTCCATTTTACAATATAATATTGACTAAAATATTAATAGAAAGTGTTGACAGGAACCAATCCAAAACAGCAACATGCACTCTGTTATTAGCAGTGTAGTTTCCACCATTAAATAGTCTAAAAAAAGCTTAATTCGATTTTAGTAGCCCTAGAAGTCAAGAAAGGAAAAGAACCTTTCAAAGCACTAACATTCCAAGTTCTGAAGCATGTTTCAGGAGCTAACACAGCTCAGTCACTTGTTATGCATGTAAAACATTGCAGAAGATCACCAATCATTTCCAAAGTCCCGTTTCCTTAGCCCTTGACTTGAAAATTAGAACATGGCATATAAGGAATTTTCACCTGAAGTTTAAAATGCCTGTATACATAGAAGTTCAATTTATTATTCTAATGACTTTCACAGCTTGAGATTCTCACTGGGAGACATGCCTGTATGCATTTAATAAGGCTGCAGAGATTGGGACTATTCCTGAAGGACTTTCCGAATCATTTCCAAAGCATCTTTTTATAGCTAGCAAAGTATAAATTATGTAAAAAGGCAATTAGATAGATACCATCAAATCTATTTGACTGTTAACCCCTCTTTGTTAGATTAATCTATAAACCTGAAAAGAATCCACTTTTAGCATTCTAAGACCATGCTCACATATTTAGATGTGAAGATGCAATCATTCAAATAACTGCAGCAGGGGGGCAGGGAAGGCAGGGAGGGAGGGAGGGAGACGCAGGAAGTCTTCATGTTCTTCTCTTTTTCTCTAGAGACCTAAACAGCACGTTCATGACAAATATGCTGTCCTGTTTCTGTGATGCTGGTAGCTCACAAACATAACTAATGATCCCAGCATTAGATTTTTGGAAATCTGGTAGAGATCTGATACACACATGTATATAAAAAGATTGTTATATCTGCTTTCCTTACTGATGAAATCCGAGTTCTTTGGGGAGGTGAGAATTGAGGAGAAACATTCCCACACTTCCCATAAATCTTCCAGTAGCAGAGAATGAAGAGAGCCAGTGGCACAAAACAGAGTTCCAATTAAATCACATAATTTTTTTTCCACAAGATCTTCCCACAGGTAACAGAAGATCAGGGTTGGTGCCACAGCTCTCTGCTCCTTTTCGTGAAGGGCACTTCATTGCCCCCTTGGAATTCACGTATCATGGCACTGAATATTAAACACGAGTGTCACAGGGAGGGAAGGAGCATGAAATTCTCTAGAGTTTCTACCACGGCCTAACTCTAAGTCAAAAATTTCTCTTCTCCTCACAAGGAAGTTATAAACAACACCCAGTGTTTCTGCCATTCGAGGCCAGGATACTCCTGAAAATTGCCCATCTCCAGTGTCGATGCCCTTGAGGCCAGACAAGATCATTCAGCCTCAAGCACGAACTGCAGCTCGCCCGTAATCCAGACTCAGATCTGAACACCCTCTTCTTCTTCAGCCATCTCTAATTATGGGTAACCTTGATTTGCTTTTTAGCTGGATAAACAGACAAGCTGGCTCAAGCATTTCTCAGCCCATGGCAGAGGAGTAGGTAACACATACATCAAAAGTGCTCTCTTCCCCTTCACTGCATGACTTCTGTTTTACGAGGCATGCCCAGAAGTAGAGATCATGTTAAACCATTTGACAAGAACATTCACTATTTCCTCCCCCCTCCCAGAAACTGACTGTGAGATTCTAGTTACAAAGACATTTTGTCAGTTCGCTGCTGTAAGTGGCCACTTTTCATACGCGCCAGCTAAGCAGAAACAACCTGAGAGTTATGAATACTTATCAGATTGTGTGAAAGTCACAGGCATCACACTGCTGTCTGACTCTCAATAGCAGGGGACTTCTGGGTGTCATTTGGGAATGAAAGGATGCTGTCATTACTCCAAGAGGAGAAAGAGAGCCAAATGAGACTACTTGTGAAAGCAGCCCAATGATAGAACATTTTGATTAGAATAAATGACACCAAGAAATTGTCTGCTGGCAACCACACTTTTTCCCATTACAAGAAGATGATACAATAAAAGGGAATTTCTTTGCCAATTCTCATTCTACTGGGAGGTTTCTGAAACCTCAAATTTCATGAGACAACAGCCTCTAGAGATGAAGAAACAGAGGAAAGTATTTTCAGCTAATGTTGTTCTGGGAAACAAAAAGAAAAGTTTCCTTACTTATATATACATGCACTTCCTTTCCTACAATTGATCTTGTTTCTTTACAGGGTAAAAATCTTGCATTTCAGAAAAACCTAGACTATTAAGAACACTCTTCAGTAAAACTATGTTGCCTGGCCTGAAAGTTCATCAATAGTACCAATGGGTGATGCTGGTTCACAGCCAGCAAAACTGGTCTTCACAAGGAGCAGATGATCACTGTCTGGAGAGCATTTGAGAGCTGCTTGCACCCAACAGCATTAAAAACTGAAGCCTAGTCCAGCTCAGAGCTCTCTGCATGCACTGCCAGCTCTGCACCTTGGCCACTGACCCATCACAGGCATCTGGCTCAGCTGCTGGCCTCTGTCTCCAGCTCTTCTCTCTTCCCCCATCATTTTACAGATATTTCTTCTACTCACATTTAAAGAAGAGAGGCATTGCTAGTACACAGCTGCACTTTGGGAGGTTTTAATATGAAAATATAATTCATGCCTTTCCTCCACCAGATCCTTTCTCTCTCAGTCACCAACTAGACATTCCACCCTGGAATAAAGCTCTTTTCCAGACACCTCAAACAGATGGAAGGATTCAAAAGAAGTCATTCTGATCTGTGTGCCATAGCAAGTGCCTGATCCATGCAGTTAGAGAGCCAGCCCTTCTTGAATGAATTTATATTTAATTCTACAAAACCGGACCTATAGAAGAGAAAGGAAACATGTTGTTTTGGGTATGGGAAACCCAGAAACCAGGGCCCACATCCAACTTAGAAAACATCTGGAAACTGCATTGTGATCAAGTTCTTTGCATGGGATTGTCCCCAAAAAATGTGTTAGTGACTACACTGGACACTCTTCCTCTCTCTCAACTGAAAACTCACCATGCACTTCCAGAATATTTACATAAAGAGTCTTATTGGTAGGTACTTGAGTGGTAAATAAGTCTGGAAGAAGAGGTATTCCGTAACTTCCTTCCCAGCTTTCCCTGCAACTCTCTCCAAGTGGTCAGTCACAGTGAAAATTGGTTTAAATGTTCACTGAGAGCCCCAGTAAGCCTAAAAACTGAACTGACCTTGGATTGAGCCATAGTTTGTAGAAAGCTAATCATGTACCTGCAAGTCCAAATAAAAATAAGCACGTAACACTCAGCTAGATCAGGGAAAGGGGAGGAAATCAATACTAAATACACTGCAAATTTTATTTTGTGTTTTGAAATATGAACAGAAGCTATCCATGGTTCAAACTCAGATAATCGTTTCAGTGAAAGGAATGTTTCAGCTGCTATATTAGCTGAGAAATTTGATCTATAAAAATAGTAAGGTTTTTCTCCACATTTTTCACTAAATCACTTGAAGCTGACATTGTTTAAATATTAAAACCCCAAACAAACCCAGAAGTAGGCAACACACAGGATGTTCCAAGCAGAAAATGATAGGGTTTTTTTGACCTAAACACTCTTACCTTAAAGGGCAAAGTATCATTAACCAAGATGGAAAGTTTTAGATTTATTTGGTTCAATGCAAATCAAGTTTTCAGTCAACTGTCCAATCCATTGACAGACTTGAAAGACCTGTATACATCCAGCTCCACAAGTAATGTATCTCACACCTTGCTCTGGTCCTCCCACTCTCTTTTGGGTCACATCCTACATGGCTTGGGATGGATGTCCCCAAATGGTGGTAACACTCAAGTACAAACAAGCTGCTGAAAAGTCAGTGGGATATGGCAATCCTACATCTCTCTTACTTCTTGGAATTCAACTGCTTAAGTTTCTGGCAGATAACTTGCAATGGATGAATGCCCAGGACAGAGCAATTCCAGTGTGCCCCAACCAGGAGGAACCTAAGAACCACATCTAAAAATAAAAGTACTGTTTTGTCAGGTCACCACTTCAGTGCTCTTGGGAAGTCATCCAGGTGGGAATTGCAGTCTTCTCCCAAGAGCCATATCCAAACAGCCTGAAACCTGAGGTCCTGTGATCAAGTTACAGCTGTGACATTTTTCATATTTTAGACCAAGACACCAATCTCCACAGCAGCTCCTTTCTGCCACATCCCAGAGGTGTGGCAGCAGGAAAGCCCTGCAGCTGACCTGTGAAAGATGCACCAAAGATGCCTGAACTGAGAACAGTTTTAAGGCTACCATAAAAGCACCACTCTTGCCCCTGGCATTAACCCTGTGGAAAGCTGCAATACTCTCACAAAACCACTCTTGCAGTGACTAAAGCCCACTTATCCAGGTTCCAGCCACGTGGTCAATGCTAAAAGCCTTTACTGGAGCTCTTCACATGGGTAAACCTGACAGCAAAAGCACAGGACAGCTTCGCATGAGCACAGCCACCCTACGATCCACGGAACGGGGATTCCATCTCGCTGCTTTACACAGCATCACACGCATCCTTGGGACTAAGGAACACTCTCTAATTGCAGGAAGGACTTAAAATGAAGAAATACTATTTATCCTACAGCTTTCTGATCACAGTGAGGCACTCTCCTAGGCACAGGGGCATTTCTGAGCAGAGTTCACCTCTGACAAGCACAGTCATATTTGCAAGCTAATGCTTTTATTAGAAAATACCTATTTATATTTTTGAGGATAAACAAAACAGCAAAGTTCTGTGACCAAATCAGATCTCATAAAAGTTCATATAAAAAAATTTACCTGCTTGTAATTTAAAGGTTTGAGTTTTGGTTGTTTTATTTTTAACTAGTTTTCCCAAAGCTGTGCTGAATTCCAGATAGATACATCACTTTTCAGTATCATTTTTGAACGCTCCTTGCAACGCATTTTATTCACGCACACTACAAATAAATTCTATTGTAGAGTGAATGAAAGAGAGAATTGTAGAGAGAATGAAAACATTTAGTGGTACAATGCAGATATTAGTCATTCAAGTAAAATAAAGGTCTTGGACCTCCTGATGTAAATGTGAAGACAGCAAACTGAAAAAAGATGGGAAAGAAATGGGAAGAAAAATCTTCCTTTTGCATTGAAAAGTTACTTTTGTTATGAAAAAGAGTAAATCAAATAGTAAAAATCTTTGTGATTCAAATTATATTATATTAATGTGGCTCCACAACAAAGTATGTTGCTACACTGTATAAATTAACTTTCATTTTCTGGAGACAGTAAGTACGGAGTGTTTTGTCTAGCTATATGGGATCATGAACAATGTAACAATTTCAAAGCATTCCCTTCACGCATAAAACCCCCTGCATACTGTTAATATATCCTGACTAGATTAAAAGTCTTGCAAATGATTTTGCCTGAAAAGCCCTAGTATGAGATCTCCTTTAGGGAAATATCTTCAGCACCAATTAGTTTAATTGACAAGGAAGCCAAGAGAATAGCAGAGAGGAGACAGAGACAGAGTAGACCAGGAAAGGCTCTGTTTCCCCATTTGCTCTCACATCCTGGAGTCTATTTGCTATTAGTACTTGCAGCCTTCCCCACCCTAACTATTTATATTACTACCACTTCATGGGTATGTTGAAACTTTAAATCATGGGAGACCGGCAGAGTAAAACTTAATAGGTTATCGGCACCACAGCCATGCCTCACACACCTTTTTTTTTTCTTTAAAAGCCCCACTTTCATCACTTGCTGTCCCCGAATAGCTGGTATGCTTTTGAACAGTTTTAGCACACCACGATTGTTTTCCTCCTCCCTCCAGGGAGGAAACAAAGGAGCGCAAATTTAACCTACTCGGTGTGATAACAACTGTGAAATCTTCTGCTTTCCGTTCCTCACTCCCCCCACCGTGCCCTCCAGAAGTAACCCGAGCCTACCATCCCATCAAATCAGTGACATTTTAAGGCCCCTGTGCAAGGGGGGAAGAAAAAAAAAAGTCGTTTCAACCTTGGGAATCATGTGGAATCCACATAATTTACTATTTCCTGTGATTCATCAAACTTCCTTCTTCCCAAGAGTAATTGGTCACCACTTATTTATACACCACAGAGAGGCTTAACTCCAAAGGTCAGTCCAAGATTAAAAAAAGAGCAGACCATTTATTCAAGAAATCTGGGTGGTTTGGGGTTGTTGGTTGTTTTTTTTGGGTTTTTTAAAAAATTTTGGTTGGGGTTTTGGTTTTTGGGGGGTTTATTAAATGTGTAAAGGTAAAAAACTTACATGTTTTAAGCAGGCATTTAGCCTTTCAGAAAATGTACGTGTTACCATCACTAAGGCGGTATCACGGCGTAGCTTCAGGATGCAGAATCTTTAGCAAAGAAAACTTCTTGCATGTGTGATAACTCAGGCCTCAGTTTGAGGCAGAAGAACCAGGAAAACTGGGAGCAAGCACCACAGCATCACACACATGGGCTTTGGCAACTCCTCAGCCCGTTCTAAAAGAGAAGGATGTTACACACAGCATCCGGACCTGCCTTGACGCCCAGGCAGATGGGGCGAGCGCCGGGGACAGAAACACCTTTGCAGGAAGAGTGTGTGTGTGGCCTTGTGTTTACAGAGCAAACCATTTGGTTCCCCTACAACAAAAATGTTTAATCTTTACTATAATAATAAGTAAGGAAAAACAATTACAAAGCTACAAGCCCAGAGGAGAGAAATAAAAGAGTTCTCGAGTTTCACGTTTCAGATAAAGCTGTCATTCTAACATTAAACATCTACTCTTAACATGCATGCACTTTTAATACACAAACACAAAGAGACTATGGAATTGAACATTTTCTCTTGCTAAAACTTCTGCCCAGTTTTCATCTCCTCTCTACACCTCACAGCCCTTTAGCCCCACCTACACAGATAAGTGAAGCAGTAGACAGAGAAGATGATCGAACATGTTAATACCACATAAACTGCAAACCTCACTTTGGGGGAACAATTTATATTACCCATGTTAAACATTTGAGAAATTAAATGCTGAGATATGAGATGTACAATCAAAAGGAAAGCTTGCATATTTAAGCTTAAATGCACATATGTTACAACATCCATGAAAATACAGCATGTTTCATAGCTGACATTAAGACGGGGACATTCTAATTCGACCTGATTAAAAACTAGAAAAAACAGCCCAGTCTTATTTTAGGACATAACTGAAGCATATCAAATGTATTTATTTATTATATCAGGAAAACAAAAGAAACTTACAGAAGCTAAGCCAATTGTTACAGAACAACCATGTATTTTCTAACCCTCTTACAGATTCCAAAGATCTCCTTTATGGGGAGCAAAGGAATTTCAAACATCCTTGCAGGGCACTTTGCCCCAGGCATTAACTGAAATTCCCACCATGATCCAGACAGAGAAAGAGGAAAAGAAACAATTTATTTTTTTAAATATATATGTATACATACACAAATATATATACATAAAAGTAAAATTATATATATATATAAGCAAACAATATGTAGGCAATTGCATTTCAAATGAGGAAATAGATGGAATTAGTAATTAGGAATATTTATACTCTTAATTATGATTTTAAATATGATTCTCCATGACAAAATGGCACACGCAGAAATCTCAAGATATTTAGGACAGAAATTATATGTAACTGCTTTTGTTTGTGTGTTTAGGTCAGGTTTTGTTTCACTTTTTTACCTTCATTTTTTTTTTAGGAAATATTTGATGTCTGAAAAAACAGAGATGTGAGACAAAGCCTTGTCTCCTTCAGCTAAAACACTTTAAGTTTTTTTTCCCTTTAAGCATTTCTATGTACCTGCCTAACACCGGTCAGATGTATGGTCAAGATCATAACCATTTTTTCAAATTAGTTCAAAGTACTTCTTCTACTCCAAATTAATCATTTTAATGATGCTGTCAACAGCTGCATCAGGGCTTCAAATCAAATCTGTTTCGTTAATGAGATCCTGTTGCCATACGCCTTTTACCCAATACTCTTTTAAATTGCTAAGCTGAATGTTAGGATATTCCATTATAGGCAGGTCTTCATATAGACAATCACTTTAAATAATTTAGAGAACATACTCCGAATTTTCATATGCACATAGGAAAAAAAAAAAACCAGCCTCCTGGAAGTCCTGTCTCAGGCACACAGGAATTTTTGTCCTTCATTCGAATTCTCATACAAGTAACAGGGGGGAAATGGGTCTAAATAGAAGTGTAGCAGAAAAGGAAGATAATAATCCTTTCCTTTTTGCTTTGTGATGAGCTGTGATCCTTCCTGTTTCTGCATTTGCTTCAGTGAAACCTTCCTAAATTGGCAGAATTTTAATGCAACAAGAATATGTACTGGCAAGGTCGGGATTTTGCTCAGCTTTTTTTCCTCCCCTCCCTGGTGTTCCTTTAAACCTTACAAAAGAGCCTGTAGACAGGACTGTCAGGTAAAATTCACAGAACAAAAGAATGCAAATTGCCACCTATTACCTCTCAGGCACATTTCAAATAACCAAAAGAAGTCTAGATAAATGATAAGATTCCAGTCAATAGCTCATTTCTGCTATAACCACACAGTTCTGAAAGGAAATACGCTGCAGTTAAACCAGTAGTGATTACTGGACAAGAAAAATATAGTTACCTTTTAACCATGGCACAGTAACATTTACAGATCAAAAACATGTTATTAAACTCACAGGCTGGCCACTCTCCATGTCTTCTCAGAATATTTCTCAAAAGCTAACATTTCTAACAGCACAGCACCTGAAACTATGCATACCTCGCATTTTCTTTCCTAGCTGCAGCTTCCATAAATCCCATCTGCCCCTCTACGAGGTGAATAACTGTCCTTTTAAGAAAAGTATTAGCTTTTGTAAAGTCACAAGCTTAAAGCTGCCACTGAAGCAAGGTGCTTATAAGCACTTTGTGTTGGCCTAACCCACACTCTTTTGAAAATACCACCCTCGGGCAACTAAATCCTTGGCCTAATTTTCAAAATTGCTGAAGATTCAGCAGTTTCTAATCATTGCACAGGAACTAATGGGGTGTTAGCAGTTTGAAAAACAGGCCACTTATTTGAGTCTCCTAGGACCAGAGCTTGGGATGTCTAATTTTACACAGCCATTTTTAAACAAAACAGCCTTAAGCCAGGCTTTTTGCCTAAAATTTGGTCAACCAGCTTGCCCCTTACCCTGAGAGGCTAAAAAGGCTGGGACATTTCAATATGGAGAGGGAGATGGGCAATAATAAGAGTAAAGTTTACAAAAACTGCATGGGCAGTGGAAGAGGTGAATGCAGAACTGCTGCTGCATGGCAGGTGCCAAGAAGAAAGGAAATGAAAGCAAGTAGAACCACCATGAATCAGCTACATGGAAACTAAAAATATGTTTAAATATTCTTTTCCTACAGGAAGACATAAAATAGGGCTGTAGCAGTATTGCTTAGGCTATATTCTGGATCATAAGGAAGCTGTGTTATAAAAATGCTGCTTCCCAAATGTCTTAATTAATATCCTACCCTCAGTATACAATAGCCCCACCCTGGCACAGCATTCCTCAATGTAATTCCTGCTGTTTGGCTATCAGTAACAACTGGAACAGCATGATAGCACTCCTGGCAGATCAAGGTGCTGGTGTGCCCTGGCTTGCCTGTGCTGCCAGGGAACAGGAGAGTTTGGATGGTCTCAAAGCACTAGAAAAGTCTTCCATACCAAACGTGGCATTTGCAGTCACACAAGAAGCCCCACCTCGAATTTAAAAAAACAGCTTCCAGTTGCTGCTGTACATTGTGTCCCTCTGTATGTATTACAGCTGCTTCAGAACTGAAAATAACACACTCAGGAAAGGACAGCCTGACACCCAGAAAGCAGTTCTCTTGAACTGAAATATCAAATGTTTGGGGTTTGTAAAGCAAGAGGTAGCTCATATTTGTCACCAAATTTCTGATGACTTACATAAACAGCAATATTTGATGCTTGACAATGCTGATATGTAAAATAAGACAGCATCTGAATGGCATCGGGCAACTAAAAGGGAGAAAACAATTACACATAAGGTCAAATTCTAGGGATTTCTACAACTTTTACACAGATTTGCAATAACTATTTTCATTCACAGAGCAAACAATGGAAACAATTATGAAGGCTGGATCTAAGTTTCTTAAATATCCCACAGGAAAGCATTTTATAATGCACTGAATCTATTTAGCAGTATCATCAGCCAGCTAATAATGAAGTCAAAACATTACCCGGGCAAAGTAACAGGCAGACAAATTCTATCTCCTAAAAGTCTGAGCTGTATTGGAACATATTTTCTACATAAACATTACTGGTGTAATCCAACAGATTTATAAGATGTATTCTTAAAAGCTTATTATCAAACAAACGTTTTATGAAGGATGGTATATTGTGCTTTATGGCAAGATTCTGAGGTAAACTTTCATTTAAATGCATACTGCAAAATGGTCTAAGCATTATTTTGGCAATTTGATGTGTACAGAATTCATCCCTACTCCAATTTCATAATATCTTTAATAAATTCTTGTAGACTGAAATTGTGCCTAGCAATTATTTAAGAAATATGACTCAAGAATCTAAATATAGTTTACAAACATTGCTGAAATATTTGCCAGCAAAATATTAAAGTCTTTTCACTTTCCCCATAATGTAGTTAGATTTCTGTTTGGGGTTTTTCCAGTGATGGAAAATATATATATA
>VZRX01015115.1:137733-187185 GCA_013398075.1 Notiomystis cincta
ATATATACACACACACACACATATATATATATATACACACACACGTAAATGCAGCAATCTCTGCAGTACATATCTAGGTTATTCAATTTATTTATGGAATACACTGTTAGCAGCAAGCCTCATTACCACTATTAAATTACCAGCACAGAAGGTAAGTATGAATCCTGTGGTCGTATCCACCTTAATTTTCAGCAATCTTAAGCAAAATGTTCCTTATATATTTAACACAGAAATTCCTATGCAGACACTCACAGACCTTCATTGTTATCTCTACTCTATATCCAGTGTTATCTTGAGAATATTTTGATGTGTGTATACTGTTGGTTGACAAGCTTTATTATAAGGAAAACAATTATTATTATCTAGAGTAGCTTCCTCCAAAAACTTATGAGCAGTAAAACATTTTTACAGTTCAGCAGGTCTGATTAAAACAAGTATATGGCATTCAACTCCCCTTTGCACATCAAGAACTGAAGACTTGCCTGCAAATTCTGCAAAATGCATTATTCTTTATATCTGCCTGGCTCATTCACTAATATTTTAGGCTGACTCAAAGGCCAGACTACATAACCAGGCACTGTATGATCATCCACAGAGTTTAGGGGGTCTTTTTGCCCTATTCCAACAAGACAAGTTTAAGGTAGAGAGGTGAATGGTGATCCAGATCAGCAAAGCTTCTGTTGTCCACAGCACTGAGCTTAAGTTATTTCTAAGAGGTACTTGGCAATCATGAACCCTCAAATACTGTAGTCCTAGTGTTTTACCTTGACCCTGACTAAAGGGGTTTTTTTCCCCTACCTACTGTCACTAAGAAGGATCTTCAAGAATTGCATCTCATCATTGCTCCTTGCAGAGCTGACCTCTTTGCAAGTCAGAGCCTGGAAGCATCAGGAGAAGAAATGCAGAGCAGCTTCAGCAGAAATCGTACATCACGTACGAAGACCAGACAGACTCAAAATGATATTCACATCAGTGATGCTGCTGTTACAATACAAAATCAAGTCCAGGAGTTCTCTCCCTCCTTCCTGGCATTTTTTTCCCTCCCTACTGAACTGTAAAAGTTGCACATTCCTGAAAGTGAACCACGCAGGTTTCTTCTTTTGGGGGCTTTCCCCACATTTTGGTGTGTTACCAGAGGAATTTTTTGAGAGACTCTTTTTTCATCAGAATAGATCAAGAGAGAGACAAATCCCAAGGAAGCACTAAGCTACTGCAAAAACACTCAGAGAAGGACAGACAGACCACTGGATGAGCCCCTGAGCTCCTGTGCCTCAGCCAAGACCTGAAGAGCTGAAGCAGCTGCTGCTGCCCCTTTTTCTGACAGTGCTGTAGCTGGAAATATAAGTCTGGATAACAGCCCAGCTGTGCTATGCAGAAAGGCATCTTTAAGCTCTAAACTCTTAAAACTTTACCCACTGGTCTGTAGCATCATCACAACTCAGGTATGTTCCAAAATTAACTGCATCTGCTGAAAGCACGTTTCTCAAAATCTGTAATCCTGGATTATTCTCTTGTCTTTTGCACTTTTAAGAAAACCCTACATTTTGTGTGTCTCCATTTTCATCACTGAGCACAATGGAGCAATACTCCAGGATCGAGGGAGCATTCAGGACAGATTTCACACCAGGAATTGGTATTCCTCAACAGCACCTGACTTCTGGTTAGACCAAATGGTCTGAGATGTGCTATAGACGAGATAGGCATTATTACTATCATTTGTCTCTTCTGTGCCAGACAAAACATTCTGAATTTCAGCTTTCCTTGTTTACATGAAAACAAGGAAATTAGCTTTCTATCAGTGCTATCTAGGGAATGCAAAAAAGAATGCCCTAGAAGAAAGGCTTTCAGAGTTTGACACAATAAAGATACTTCAGGGCAGGAACCTATGAAAACACCTTTGAAGTGGGAACTGCCACTCAAGGGCATCCTGAATATGAAATATATTATTGTACCAATCCAATTATTAGTCTAACTACTAAATTTTGTCTACATTTTATCTACTCAAGCACACATGATTACATATTATTATAGTTTTTATAAATACCAATTATATTTAATTAAAATATTTATATTTTTGTAAGTTACATATATAATTATATTTTATGTAGCAACACATTTCCAATTCAATACCCACATATGCATAATGTGATGAAAATTATTTCCTTAAGAATTTAGATGCTGGTTTATCAATATAATTCCTGCACTTGTGTACTCTTCTCTGACTGCCTACCTTTCTTTTTAAAGGACCCTAGGCCAGATACATTATATAAAGAAAGAGAGAAGATCTCGACTGGCTCTTTTTTTGGTGGGTTTTATGGGGGTTTGTTGGTATTTTTAAACATATAGCAAGTACACAGTAAGAAAAAGGAAACACTGTATTTTAATTGTGCTCAGAGATACTTTGTAGTTAATTTCACTTGTGTTTTCTCAAGCAGCTCCAACACTGCAAAGTCACAATTCTAATGAACAAAGAAAATTTTATCTTTTCAAATGCAAAGACAGAAATAAAGATGAAGTGAGTGGCCTTTTCCAAGGCCACTGACAGACAGGAGAACAGAAAGAAGCAGAATCAGCCTTTCAAACATTTGATCTTTACTAGAGAGAGGCCTTCTCAGCTGAAACAGGTCTATTTTGGGGACAATTAAAAAAATAGTTTCAGTTGAAAATCTGGGGCTTTTTCTATTTGGCTTTTTGAGTTAGTTGGAATGGGTAAGTAATAGAGAGACTCATTAACTCCTGTGCTTTTCACCACTGCTTTCAAAGCAATCACGGAATTAGCTGAAAATTGTTCTCTGGCCTGTCCATGTTTTCTATTGAACGATTCTCATGATAGAAGAGCCAAGATCTGTGACCTAAACTTGGCTCCAATAATGCAGAGAGCAGCCTCTCCTCTGTGGTGAACTGAGCCTTGAACAATTTCATTAAAAAGAATCATCGGAAAAGATGAAATCAATGCTCTCATAACACAATAGCCTAAATCATTAATACAGATCCTAATTTAAAGCAGTCAAAAATGTAAATTTTCCCTATTTTCTTTCACAGAATGAAGTGTCAGGCTTTCATAGGAGACATAAACTCACCTGCAGTACTGATAGCGAAGTTCAACATTTATTAATTCCAACAACATGAAAAATAACGAGGGTGATGGTTCCATTTTGTAACAGGGAGCTGCTCAGACCTAAGCACACAGCAGCAGTAAGTGATCTACCATGCAAATGAGGCAGATGGATGTAATGAAATCTGCATGTTTGTCACCAAATCATCCTACTGCTGTCAAGCAAGTTCAGTCCACATACCAAGACCCCAAGCACAGGTCAGGTAAAGCATTCCATCCAATACCAAGAACCTTATCATATTATTTCACATGAAGAAAGATTGTATAGCCAAGCAGTCTGACAATTTTGCCTATGAAGGACAATTTCTCCAAAACAAATGCCAACAGCTTATTAAGTTACCAATAAATTGCTAAGTTATAGTGACTTAATGCCATCAGGCCAAAATATTTTCTGATGATTTTTAAAGGGCAGTGCTGAGAAGCTTGCAAATCACATATTCACATTTTAATGAAAGGTGCAATTACTGAACATTTACCTTGTATTTAATTAGAATGAAACATCAATAAGGCTCATTTAGCATCTCCCTAATATGTCAGCAACTTTTTTTAAAGGTGGTAGCAAGCATTAGTTTTTGATTTATAGTTTTGCAGCTTTGCATTTGCTGGGTTGCTACTAAATGACTGAATGAGAAACGGTGCAATTTCGTCAATTCCAAAGCAAAGATAACTCTGCTGTGGTTCTTGCACAGAACTCAAATCAAAGACTAATTTAAAATCAGTATAATTTCCTCTAAAATAACAACAATGGACAGGATTATCATATGCAAGTATGATGAAGGAATGCATCTGTTTTTCTGACCTAGCTGTCAGTGTTTTGACTGCTTTCTAATGCATTCGAAATTACAAATAGCTGATGTATCTTTTCTGAAATAAAAAGAAATAAAGATAAAAAGGCAATAACCTGAGAATACCTTTGCTGAAGACATCACATGCAACACAACTGATTCCACTTTGCCAGGCCAGTTTCAGCATAAGCTGTTCCTTATGCTACATACCTCAAACTCCCTTTCAGCTGGTGGCACAGTGACAAACCAGACACAAGGTGTAATAATAACACACTTCCTTCTGGCTCCACAGTATTTTGCTGTTCCAAGTATGCTTGTAGTCACAAGACTTCACTTCTAGATGTAAGTTTCTATGAAGATAAAGGAGCAATGCAATGACTCCAGCTTCCCTGGACCAACTTCTTCTTGGCTAAACTATAGGAACCACTTGCAGCTTCCTTCCTAGAGACTAGGAAATGATGAGAGGAATAATAGAACATAAACAGAGGAAAAAACAACACATTGGAACCTTAGAGGGCTTACCCAAGCAAAATTTGCTTCCAGACTGGAGCTGAACCTGCACCTGCACTCGAGTACTCAGGTACTTATGTATTACATAAGCTTGCCATGCAATGCTGTTGCAGCTGGGATGCACAAATACTCATGGAAAAGACCATGGCAGGTTTGGCCAAAGGGAGAGCTCATAGCACGCTTGATTAACATCCTGCTTCAAAAAAAAAAACAAAAAACAAAAACCCAAAAATAATAAAAGAAAACAAAACAAAATGAAAAAAAAACCCCAACCCAAAAAAAAAGCCCTTATGACAAATGCCAGTATGGGAGATGTCCCATGAAAGCCAACAGAACAATTTCCATGCTTTTACCCTACAATACCAGCTGCAGGTGCTGGTTGCCACTGACCAGACTCTTCTGGATCAGGCTGTGATAACATTATTTGGAAATAAAAGCTGTAAATCCTGGACTAGGCACTTAACCACAAAAATCACTATAGAAAAATCTTGCTTTCATCCAGTTCAATACTTGTGCATTACAAGCTGACACCCAAAAAAGAAAACAATTTAAGAGAATCTTGTCCTTCTAATTCAACATTGAGCAGCAGCCTACCAGGTAGGAATATATATCTGTTACAGGAAAATTTAAATATTTAACATCTTATGTGATAAATATCTAATATTTACTCAAGCTCATAATGAATGCTTGCCTAGGAGGAGGACATGAAACTGCACTACAACTATGTCATTACTTAATTAAATTTTCCTTTTTAAAAAATTCTAATTTGCTACCCAGCTTGCTAATGATTTCATGACCATGCTGAGTAAACATTATTTCCCTGATTTGCTTTAGATGTTTTCAAGCAGATATTGAAAGGGCATTAGGTTTGCCAATGGCCTCTCTGCTCTAACTCATGGGAACCCATGACAAATATCTGCCACAGAGGGCTTAGAAATCAGAGGAAATGGTCAGGCACATTCAGAAGGTATCCTATACAGGGTCAGGGCTTTGAAATAAAGCATAACTGAGCATCTCAATGCTTTCTGATTATTGCTTGCTCCTTACAGGTCATCTGTACACGGTCAAGACATTTAAACAGGAACATCTTTGAAAACAAATTGACTGCAAGAGACAAAAAGAAGCATTCTCTGATAGAAGTTCTGGACTGCATCTCATGAGTTTTGAGTTCAAATTCAGGATTCTGCCAGGCTGACTGTGGGATTTGAGGCATTTCACCCACTGTGCCTGTCACTTCCAAAGATTATATGTATGACTTAACACTTTTATGAGGCCTTCACCTACAAAAGGAGTTGAGTTTAGGAGCACATACATCCCTGTGCACATTCTACAATTAAAACCAGAAACCAGTAAGTTTTGAACAGATTGCAAATATTCTTGTGCTCCAAGGAGAGGAGCAATCTGTGAGAGCATGTGTGTGGTAACACTGACCCCAGCTGCCCTCAGAAGCGGGTGCCAGGTCTCCATATACTTACACAGGAATTAAAAGCTCTTCTGTCAAGTCACTCTCAGGCAAGTGCTAGACATCCTTCTGCCTAAGCATACATCAAAACTTCTTTGCACTCACACTGGCAGGTCAAACTTGTGCTTTACAATCAAGGCACACACACAAAATACAAAATAAAGGAAAAGCTGGAGTTACATTCTCTGATGGAACTGCTGTAACAGACTGAGAGGGGAATGAAGTCTCTGAAGGAAACTCTAGCAAAACCACACTCAAATGTGTTTTTAATTTATAACAATGCTAGAATCCAGGACAATTAAGAACTTGATTTGTTCTCAGTTCATGCAGACTCTTTTCTCCCCAGAGCAATAGCAGAGTGTTTCTTGCCCTCCTAATTAGCATGGTCTCCCAGGCCTCACCACAGATGAAGTTAATGTGAGGAATGGAAGTGCAGCTCTGCCCATCTTTCTGCAGGTAGCAATTCTGTTACATCAACCTAATACACACCTGTCTCTGAGAAAACTGCTCTGTGTCACAGGCCATCTTGTAACCATCAGATGACAACTTTTCAGCACTGCTGATGTGAACTGCATTCAGGTAATGACAACATTGACAGTTCTTCTGATTTTCTCATATTTGATGTTTTATTTAAAATCATAGCTGTTCCAAACAAATGATCCTCTAGGAATGTCAGCTTTCACTTCCCAAAGCATATCTTCAGCCCTCATGTTGTACATAAAAGACTGGAAACAGGAACCAAATGTACCTTGATGTCTCAAAAAATCAAAGCAAAATGAAAGAACAAAATGTGTACTTACATATCATCATTTTAGGGTATCAGACTCCTTTCCACTAAGATTAGGATTTTTTTTCCCAAAACCAATGTGACTAGCTGAAAAATTTACCTTGAATTTCAATGAAAAATTTGCTTACAATAAGAACTGTTAAAAGGCACAGGTGTACTAAACAAGTCTGAATAAAGAGTAGTTTGGTATTTTTGCTTCTCTTTCTCTTCCCACTCCTTCCCCTGGTCTTAATGATTGCTCATTAATCCCAAGGGATGGAGGAGCTCATATTGGCTCTGGCTTAGCATTTATGAAGCGCCTGCAAACTTCAGCAAAAAGTGGATTTGTTTGGAGTTTTTCCTTGAACCTGTACAGGGACTTGGGGATGGACTTATAAGTTGGAAGGGACATCCTGAGGATTTTAATGAAAACCTTTAAAGCAAGAAAATGCTTTAAGCTATCACAGAAAAAAATGGAAGGCACCCCATTGCTTAGCCAAAGCAAGGACCACAAGGAGTTAATTCCTGACAGACTTGCACTCTTTCCTCATATTTCACTCAAATGCAAAAGAATGAATTTATAACGCCAAGTTTCAACTTTGCGAAACACCGCTCTCCAAGCATTATGCATTTAAAAAACTGGTTTAATAATATACATTCATGCACAAACCAATGCTATAATTGAAGATTCCTTAGAACAATGAAAGGCTAAACAAATCCTAAATTTACAAGGCTCTGTGGTACTATTTAAGGACATCCCTGTGTTACTGTAGAATTCCAAGCTGGACTCTCACACTCACATGCAGGGAGGACCCAGCTAATCCTACACAGCATGGGTTTTAGTAACTCTTTTGCAATTAGCCTGAGGCCTGAGATGAAGCAATGCAAAGCTACCTCCACCTACCTCCATCCCATTTACTTTGGGTTGTAACATGCTCAGACTCCATAAGGGTTAGAAAGCCCTCATCCTCCCAGAAGAGACCCGAGAAAGAAGAGGAGAACTTCTAGCTGGGCTGGATGGGGGAGGAAAGTCAGCCACCAGTGATTTGTGTGGCACTGGCTGAACAGCATTGTTGCTCTTGTGCTGACAGCTCCCATCCAGCAGCCATTTGACAGTGCAAGACAAGCAACCTGAACACAGTCAGACTTTGCTTAAAGTGTCTGGTAACAAACCATGCAGGAAGAAAACATCACTAAGGGAAACTGGAGCTTCAGTTCAGCATTCAGTATATTCATCATGGTGGGATTTTGAGAAGAATAGCAGCTCAAAGAATAGAAGAGTTTGCCAGGAAAGAGACAAATCACCACAAGCAAAGCGACTTCAACTCAGAAATACCAGTCAAGGATACTTTTGGCTTTGTTCTCCTCCCCTTTCCCCTGGTGCAGTTCCAGTAACACATCTAAATTCAAAGGAATTTTATAAGA
This sequence comes from Notiomystis cincta, assembly GCA_013398075.1. Lineage (NCBI taxonomy): Eukaryota > Metazoa > Chordata > Aves > Passeriformes > Notiomystidae > Notiomystis > Notiomystis cincta. The sequence goes on from VZRX01015115.1 coordinate 145,797, forward strand.
GAGAATATAGTATGTAAAAGAAAAATCGAATCTGATGGGACATGCCTGATAAATGTGTTAAAGGAACAATTATAGGAAAGTAACAGATATTGTGGCACTTCACATTTCCAATCAAAAGGTGTCAAAGAAAAAAGCCTTTCAGTCTCTCCACCTTTTGTATTACCCACAACTGAAAAACAAATACAAATTTGGAGGACTAATGCTCCTAACTCTTCCAGTGAGTCACCACGTGTACATTTTCCATGCCTATTTCACTGCAAATCTAAAGAATTTCAGAACTAGGTTAAGAATGCTGATTGTGGTGCTGTGTGACTTTTTAAGAGTCACAAATGAAAAAGCAACATGCCATACTGAACAAATTTCTCATTCAACTTCTCTAATCCTTCAAACAGGATTTGCACACTCACCATCCATACGGTCTCTTGAAACTTTTCCCCAAACTGACTACAGTGGTGAATTTAATGTTCCTACCCAAAAAAGCTGCTTTTACAGTAAGGCTGAGAACAGAGTTCCCTGCACCTGTAGAGTCTCACAGTTAAATAAAAAAAACCACACACAAAACAAACTAAAAAAAATACCCTGATCAGGAAACATATAAATTGATGGCTATTTGGAAGAAGAGATGGTAATTTATTTTTTTCTCTAGAGCTATTAATATTTCATTAAACTGTGCTGTAGACCAATCACAAGTAAGATGTTTGCAACACCGATTAGACAAATTCACAGATTACAAGAGACCACAGAAGCCTTCATTAATCCATGGTCAAACCTCATTATAACTTCAGTTATGTGATGTATATAACCCAAACCACATGTGTCCACAGTGTTTCTGAACAGCATCAACCTGTGTTTTAAGGCAGCCCTCACAAAATGCTCTCAAAGCATTAATGCTTTGAGACATCATCACTGATGTCAGAAATAAAAGTATCAGTCATGGAGTATCAGTGGAAGTGAAGAGTTAAAGAAAGAGCCCTACTTTAATGTAAAGAAAATATTTTTCCACTGTTGTAGAGATACAAAAAGAATAATTGAAGGTAATAAGAGGAGAATCATTACAGGAAACACGAGTACCCCCATGCCCCATCAATTCTCATGGAGTAACCCCCATTCACTCCAAACAATCTCTCCAAATCACTATCTGATAGGACTACAGAGGAGGAAGATCATCAGCAGTCATCTTTAAAATCTTTGATAATATTTCCCTTAAATTTTATTAAAAACACATGGATATTTCTTTCATGCAGCAGCCAACTTTAAGTTAGTTTTTAAAAACTACCTCCATTCTCTCTTTAGCTCCCCTTTACAAGGACAGCAGAACAGTTCCTACAGGAGAATTAAAGCCAGATGCTGACAACTGGACCATGAACCAATATATTTCTTAAATCCTATATTTATACACTTCCAAACTCCTTAGTATCTCTGGCCAACTGTACCAACACACCTGTTGCTCAGGGTATCACTTGTGATCAGCACAGTCAGGCACCTCCAATTTTGAAAATCTAGCTCTTCATTAAAGACAGTATATTATATGGAGTCAGCAGTATACTTTTAGAATTGAGAAAGATTTTTATTGAACCATTCCAAACTATGCATAGGATGGCAAAGTCATCCTTCTCTCTCACTTGCCTTGAAAAAGGATGTATCAGCAAAAAGACAGAACAAAGTACCTGGCATGAATAGTCAGACTCCTTTGTTTTCAGACCACAGCTTCCCTATTACCAAGAAAACACATGAAGGAAAAACAAGGTACTGTTAAGAGAAGAACTTCCAAAATGCATAAAATGAACTTCTACTAACATGTTTGGTAATCCTGCCCTTTGAGCAGATGAGCTTAGTCATGCCTAATATGGAGCTGGGAGCTTTTGCAGAAACAAAGCTTCAAGGATGCAGCAGTGATGGAGAGAAACATTCCTGCCTTTTACAGGCCTGAAGGATCCTGCTTCAGGACAGGGTGTCTGGAATCAACACCACCTCCCACAGCCACAGGAAAGGTGTAAACAGACTCGCTCTGGGTACCACCACTGACGCTCACAACCTTTCCTCTCCTGCTCTCTCTAATTATGAGCAGCAGAACCCAACCCCCTGATGAGTGATTTTGCCAGAAGGTATCGCTGAACGTTTTCCTCAGTCAAATACCGTGAATCATGTGAACAGAATAGGAATGGAAGAAACCTGACTCTATAGAAATGCCTTCAAATAGCCTATGGAGTTGAGCTGAGATTTATGGGTCTGATCTAAATCCCTTTGAGGGCAGTGTAAAGACTGCAACAGGGTAAGGCAGGAATTCTGTTCCTGCTGTGAGAAAGCACAGAAGACATGCCATCCTCTGTTCATTATTTTATTTCTACAAGGAAGTCTCAGGAAAGGAAAATCTGGCCCTAAAATATGGGAAACAATGTATATTACAGAACATCAAAGTTTACTTCAGCAAATCAATAGGACTTTCTCTTTTTTTTTCTCCCCCATAAAAATAACAACTCTCTGCCTAAATCACAAGGACTTTGATAGTATATACAACTTTAATTAATCAAATGAACACATTCACCAAGAAACTCTTGATCAAATCACATCAATAGGCAGTTAAGAATGATACTAACAGTTGTTTAATAACAGACACTTATTAAGTAATTCCATTTGATTCCATTTGATTAGTTCTTACAAATATACATGAAATCATGTTCTCTTATTTTGCTATATTCAATGTATTTGTGCCTTCATAATGCACTTAGGAAAAGTACAGCAAAGTTCTTAGCTGTTATGCACTAGAGTTTCCACCTACCATTTGAGATGTATGCAACAAAGCCCAAACAGAATTGAAACATGGCATGTGCAAGTTTACACTTCTACTTTGCATTACTTCTCACACTTTTAGATATTCCCCCTCCCTCCAGAAACATATTTTTAAGTTTTTTTTCCTAGCAGCACAAGTCCAAGCCAAAATCCTACACCCTGCAAAACCTAAAGTCAGATGTTTCTGCTCCAAAAGGTTTACAAACTAAAAAACTAGGAATGCAAAACAAATGGATAGAACAGCATCCATTTGGATAGATTAGCACACTTAAAATGGAATGATTTTTCTTGCACATATACCTCATTTGTAAAGCTGCATCATTTATATGCCCTGAATTTCAGAACCCCTAACTTAGCAAGTCCTTGGACCAAGAAGGATGAAGATACAGAGACATCTTAATTAAAAAAATAATCTATTGCAATACTAAAAGTTGTTTTTTTAAGGAAGACTGGATTCTACTGGCAGCTGTCTACATTGCACTATTGAGGTTTTAAGGCCGCTATCACTTTATTTCTTTTATGTTTATAAATGCAGAATATGTAACACTGCATTAAGACTGATGCAACTAAACTGAGTTCTTATAGTGAACTGTAATTCTTCTTTATTATCTTTATTCAAATACTGCTTGCAAATTGTACTCTGGCTGCACAACTATTTATTTCAGGTTTGCTTTCAGAAAGCTAAATAGGAAAAACATTGTTTGCATCATAAACCCACTTCTTTTTTTGTTAGCTTTGCTCTACATTATGAGGAAAGGGTTATAAAAGCAGAGATTTCACATGGAAGACATACAGATTTCCATGACTACATTTGTGTTTACTAATAGAAGAAGATGCATGTAGAAAACCAAAAATTGAACATTTGTTCCTGGCTCCATTCTTAGCAACGAAGACCAGAACTTGCTGAGGCTACTTGTGTGGCATCCCACTCCACAGGCAGCTCTACAGAATCTGCTGGGTTTCTATGTTTGGATGAAATGCAATTTACCACCCAAACCGAGCACACAGGCCCTTAGCAAATGCCTGGATATTTGTAACCGCCGCGCCTTTGCTCCAAAAGGAATCAAGACTTTTACAAATTCTTGCACCCATTCTGCAGAGCAGCAAAAAACTCCTGCCCAAACATCCCAACCCACCACCAGCATCACCAGCAGCAGTATCAAGCTGGTGAACCCATGTCCCCACCTGTTCCTAATACCTGTACTGTGAAACATCTCCTAAGGAAGAAAGCATTTTGTTCAGAGCTCAGCAAATTTCTGCTTTGCTTTTCCAAGAGTTGTAGTACTTCCAGAAATGCACACACAGCTGCATATTTTAGGAGTTTTAATATTCATGATATATTATGTTGGAATGAAAATCAGGCAGCCACTCTCCACTGAGGCTCAAATATGAGTTGGATACTATACTCTTTTAGGATCCCACAGGGAAAAGAAGAAAACAAAAACCCCAGTCCAGCCTTGTATCATTTCATAAGGACCACAGCCAATGGGTGAGGGGAAGGAAGAGAACATTATTCAGGAGATGGCTAATGAAATGAAGGCTTTCCTCACCAGCACAATGAGATGTTTGTAAACAAGATGCCAGGTCAGTGATGACTCAGCATCTTTTAGCAAGCCCACAAACTTCACCTTCTGAGCCCAAGCTTTTACTCTCATGACAATTCTTAACCATCATAATGAGATTCAACCATGCCAGGGACTGCAGCACAAGCTTCCTTGCACTGCTCAGCCGTGCCTATTGATACAGCATAAAGATTTCGGATCAATTAAGGCTAAGCTAAAATTGGAATACTACTGTAGCACAGCAAGAGGCAGTTGTGCCTGTGTGCCACTTTTTATACAACAGCATCACACACTTGAGAGGAAAACTGAGGTTTACACCAGGCAGGCACCTCTTCAGTATCACGCAATCTCTCAAATGCAACTAAACCTTTAAACAGCGCATTGAGCCTGCTCTTCTCAGGCAAACACAGTGCACCAAATACCTACCACTTCTGAGCAGCAAAAGCAGACACTGAAAACAAACACTCCTGCATAACGCAAAACAGTCTATTATTACATTATTAGACCCCCTCAGAGAAACAGTCATGCCAAAAATCACTTCTACGTGTAAGAAAACCTACAAATCAGACCTAGTGGACGGACTTGCTCACATATTGAGGAATAACATGGATAAGAGGAAATCTGATACTTTATTTATAACTACATCTTGGTAATAAAGAGGTTAAAGGCACATCATAGATGGCATACACAGCTTTCATCTCTACAAATGGATAACCTGACAAGCAATGCATGTGTGTGTGCCTGTCTGTGTCTGTGCACGTGCAAATGAGTGCAATATTCAGCATCTTATATGAAACCAGAATTAAAGGATGTTAATTATTTGCTAACTAAGAATTTAGACATGGTACTTTACTTCCTGGTCTTTTCCTATACACAGAAATACACACTGGTTCCCAAGTATAATCTAGGGAAAAAGCTAATAAGCAACTTCTAAATTTATTATAATATATATTCTAAAGATATGAACTGCAGAGCATGCTCCCAGTAACAGCAATCAAGTCACTTTCTGACTCTCTCCTCCCTGATCTGTTTATTTCTAGCAAGTTGTGCTTGTGGATCATCTTGTTCAAGGAAAGGATTTTAAAGTAAATACAGACACATTTCTTCCTATCAATCATGATCCTAGGGATCAAAGATCCTTTGTAAAAAGAATTTCCACCTCTTCCTCCCAGATGCATTCCTTAGAATATAAATACAGAGAAGCAGACAAGTTGTATATGGTTTTCTCTCAATACACCAGTGCGCAGAAAAGACCTGGGGACACTCACTGAAAGAGCTGGTAACAGACTGATGACAAAGAAGCACAATGGGTGAATTTCTGTATCACTTAACCCTGAGGCCATTTGGCCTGTGTCACTCCAGGCAAAGTGATTTCCCTGCCTTGAAATTCTAAAAGTTCCACAGGACTGCATTTTGAAGTTTAACACAAGAAAGAAAATCTCTTACATTTACTTTGGAAAAACATGAGAATCGGTTGAGAAGACTACTGCTCTGATTTTTCAGTATAATATTAGGCTTCAAAAATTGTCTGATTAGAAACAGGGCCTCTGAACCTGTCTATCTTGATGGAAAAAGTAGTATAATGTTTATTTTTGCAGGTATTTGGCCTGGAGAGGAATATATGAAGCAGACTGAAGTTTCCAAGTCATTTTCAATTACTCTGTTGGACTAAGGAAGAACAGATCTTTCTTGCTTGGACAGCATTCTCCATAAAAACACAAGCCCTCCTGAAGGAATCCATTTAACATGGTCTTTAAACAATACATTTTGTCTAAGCCATTACTGTATGTCTACTTTTCTGCATCTGTGAGAGTAATAATGATTTCATTCAAGTATCCATTTCCTCATCTGGTCCCAGACTGCATTGCAGACCAGCTCTGCAAGCTCCCTATGCCACATACAGGGATACATTATCCAGATAGGAACTTCAGCTCAAAACCAGTGCCAACAGCACAATGGTGTTCTCCAGAGTCTGAAAAACAAAATAGATGAAGAGACATAGCCCAGTTTCATGAATCATGCTGCACCAAGTGGAGATGGCTCAAGGTACAGTACTTGTCTTTCAAGATGCAAAGTGGTCAACTACCAAAATGTCTTAGAGGGAAAATAAGGGAAAAGAGAAAGAAAAAAAATAAAGGTGGTATAGGGGTCAAGTCTTCATTCTGTTGAATTTTCCCTCTGTTAGGCAATGCTGAGAGATACAATAAGCTCAGTGTCAACCGAGAGAGAAATCTACTCAGTAAATCAGCATCAGTTTGAGTAAGTTCACTGCTCACAGAAAAAGCCTTGCTCCAAGATCCTGGTGAATGCACCGAGTTCAGCTGGATGGATGTTTTTGCTTTTTCATTTTGAACATAAATAAGCACCTCTCCTCTCAGCATCTGAAATGAGGATTAAACTGACCACAGAGTCATATTCTGTATTTCAGCAGAGAAAGAATAAAAGATGATGATGGTCATAGCCAAGGTATCTTCTGATGTGAAACAGGGAAGAGATAACAGGAATTAATGGATATCTTTTTGATTCACAGAAGATCTTTTGTGCAAGAAGGGCTTTCCCAGAGGGTTCAAAAAGGATGTATTGTTTTGATTTAGCAGCAACAGTTCTATTTTTTCATACTGATTTTCATCTTCAGTTAACATTCATCTGAGCTGAAACTCGTTCTTGACAGCATTTATCCCCTTGTGTTTGTGATTATAGTAAATCCAGGGTAATCCAGGAACTAAATTACCATGTATGTTTCCCTCTGCTCTGTCTCTGGACAGAACTCAGATCAGGTAGAAGAAAAATTTTCAGAAGTAAAAATGAAAACACTTCTACTTCACAGATAGGCTGGCCTTATCTGGGAAAGCATTCAAACAGTAGCTGCAAAGGCTGCAAGCAAAGGCTGCCATTCATATTCCAGCTAAAGAGAGTATGTGATGATGCACCTATTTTTGGAATCTACCTAGATATACACCAGGCAGAGCTTTACTCAATTCCTTCCCTGGTCGCTTGAAATCAGAGGAGGATGTCAAATGTGTTGCAGTGTTCCAACCTCAAATGGGGTGCACTGTTCCAACCTCAGGAGGCTGAAAAAAGCACCTTCATTCATGTCTGTGCAAGTCCATTGGCAACAACAAGTAAGCACATTTGCACTTCTGATTCTTGCTCATTTTCAGAGCACAGCCTTACTGGACAAAAATGTCATTATGATAAATGTAGCTAGTACCCCCAAAATTACCAGCCAGGCAGCAAAGGTAGGAAAAAACAAAGCTCAGCTCCACAGAAGACTTCTCACACACCTTAATTTACTTCCACAGAAAAGATAATTTCTAGTCTCTTTCTCCCTAATAATAATTTATGGTTTCCCCAAGACTCTCACTTTGCAGAGCAGAAAACCTCATACTACATGAAGAACCTGCCAAGCTCCATAGCAAAAAGATCAGAAAAGAGAGTGAAGAGGAGGGCAAGGACATTTGCTTTCATCTTTGACATAACTCAGGTCTCTTTCCTAGAGATCTGTAAGAGCAAAAGGGGCCACAAACTCCCAGAAGCAGCAGAATTAAGATAACAATCTCCTTGTGAGACAAAAGCTGTCCTGTGATATAACTAAAAATGAGAGACAGATAGGGTACTGCCAGTCCAAAACTCAAGTGTCTCTAATAATAATTCAGAAGCACGAAGGCTGTTTTGAGCCAGACAGAAGCTAAGTACAGAGCATTCATGATTACTGCTGTCTAAAGTTCCCCCTTCCCTAAACTGATCAGGCTGAAGCATCATTTTAGGCAGAGGACCTTGACAGAATGTAAAAAGAAACACATGGCTCACAGAATGCTAATTATAGTTATAAGTGAGCTTAGGAATAGGATATTAGATAATGTATTTCAACCAATATTCTGTGGGTTTTATTCCCAAATATGTGGTAGTTCTACAGCACTAGCCATGTCAAGACAAATGCACACCAGCACTGTGTAGAAACAGCAGCACTAATGAAGTAGATATCTCTGGAAAAAAAGTCACTGATGGTAGGAAAGTTACTGAGCATTAAAAGAATAGCCTATATAAAACTAAATTGGTTCCCTATCTTATTTCTGTTGGGGAAAAAAAGTCAAAAGCTGGATTCATTTTTCACTGGATCATTATTATGCTCTTCTGGAAATTGTCTGCAGTGACTTTCATTCCAGGAAATAATATAAATCTAGTATTAGAGCTGAACTCAGGAGTCACATGCACTTTAAAACCACAAGTTTAATTGGGTTCTGGGATCAAAAAGTTATATCCAGGTTGCATTTGCCATTCTTTCAGCCTCCAATTGTCCTTTCCAAATCAGAATTGCTAATAGAAACTTTTACAAGTCTGTAATAGTGAAAACTCTCACATACAGATAATGGGCTGGATTGTGCAGGGCTCTGTGAAGGTGTGCAAAGGGGAAAAGATCACAAAGAGCCTACAATACACAATATATTTTCTGCAGGGCAAGCCAGGATTCACAGCCTTCCAATTTATGGAGCAGAGGCCAGTGCTAGACTCTCAAAAGCACTCTAGGAGGGTTATGCCTGCAGCAATTGACTTGTCTTGCACAAGAGAAAAGGACAGACATGGTGCAAGTCTCAGAAGGGGCAATAACAGCCAGGCTTTTAGAGAACAACTGAAAGTTTTCCTTCTGCTCAAGCCATAATGGTCTTCAGGTCTTTCAAATTGTACTAATCTCTCCCCTACTTTTAAGAACCCTGAAAATTCTTATCTTTGAGTTCTGGCCAAGCCCAAGATGCTCATGTAGGTTTTGAAGAGAAAGCAGATTAAAACTCAGTACTTATTATGTGCTGCTCCTGGAGAACAGCACTTCTCAGCTCTGATTGCACCCTACAGAGCTCAAAACCACATCCCTTTCTGTGCCAGGAGAATGATAAGCTAAGCCTAGCTGTTCTCAGAGAGGATGCTAGAATGTGATATTGGACTTGCAGTAGCTGGCTGACAATAATAGTTTTAGAAGAACCACATGTTACAGTGACAGCAGCAAGTTTAAGCTCTGGGACATATTAGTGACACTGTATAGCACTGATAAAATCATAATGCCAAACTGTAGCTAGAAGACCAATAGTTTATGTAATGAATGTTCTCTCTCTACTGTAGAATAGGCACTTAACTTTTATTCCACTAGGAAGAAAAAATGGATAAAAATATTTATCTTTGTTATCAGAATCAGTCACCAGTATTTCAAAAAGTCAAATCATCAAGAGAGTTTGCTGGTGTTTGTTTTGGGAGTTTTATATTTGCAATTCAAATTATCCAATACAGTAAAATTTAATTTTATATAAGTTGCATATTATTTGCAAACATCATTCTAAAATAATTGCTGATGTTAAATATGGTCACTTAGGAAGGAAATAAATGGACATAAAGTAACAAAAATTCAAAACCAAAACCAACCAACAACAACAACAAAATCCTGCCACTAAGGTGTCCTAACATCAAGAAATTACTCAGATGGAGCTTAAGGTTTTGCATCAATCTCAGCAAAAATGTGGGAAATAATATAATTTACCTTGTTTGTGGAAAAACACATCAACATTGTTCTTTTCTGTTAATATGTACTGATAAATATGAGCCCCAGAACAAATCCATCAGCTGCAGGGAGTGCCTGTACTTTCAACATCCTTTCCTACCAAAGAATGTTTTCCATTCTGCTCAGGAAGTGCACCCCTTTATAAACATGCAAATCAAAGTCCTCTATTCTTTAACAAAACATGTCTCAAATTAAAGCATTAAATCTTTCCTTAATCAAAGGAGCAGCAGAGGTTGAATAGGAAAATGATTCTGCTCAGATGTTCAGATTTATCATCATTATTATTGTTATTATTATTACTAGAGTAATGAGTAGCAACAAAAAAAACAGACTGAGAGCTCCTTTGGGCAAAGCACTGAGGAGAACATGGGGGAAGCTGGTGAGGTAGGACACCCTGGGACACTCCTCCATCTTACCTGACACGTGTGTGCTCCTCAACTACTACAATTTCAAAGTTAGTGCAATCTATTTTAATGACAATGCTTCAGGATAGGTTAATTTAACCTGCTTTAATATGCAGACACAATGAGATTCTGCTGAGAGGCAGAACTTCCAGCAGTGAGCAGCCAAGTCCTTGAGATTGGCTCACTGGTGACTGTGCAAACATGGCCTAAGAAAGTCCTCTGCTGACAGAGGTGACAGCTGAAATGGCAACACAGGAAAAGGGTGTGTGTCAGGAGAACAGGAGAGTTGAGGCAAATGAAATAACTTGTCCTGGGCTGAACAGCACACAAATGGCACAGCTGAGAAGGTAATAGGTTCCCTTCCAGGCTACCAACCCTCTCAGGGTGGCTATCAAACCTGCTCACCATGACCTTGTGAGCTTCTGTGACCAGGACACAAACCCTCTGTGAGGGCAGGATCCCAGAGTGGTTTATCAGAACAGCTGTCTGAACTGAGCTCTTGTGCCTATGGTTCCAATACTCTACATACTGGACTCTGCCACTTCTAAAAATAATCTCCCTTCAAGTTGAAAAACAACTATGTCAGTTCATAGCATTATTCCATCTAGCCCCAAATCGTGACCTCGACAGCAACCAGAAGTAGATGGCAAAAGGAGAGCACAGGATCAAAGGAAACAAACAGATAACTACCCTTGACCATACTCCTGGCCTTTAAAAATTTAGATGTTTGGAACTTCATGCACAGTCTTTTAGAGGCAATTCCTCAGTGATTTCTATGCAATGAAATTATCAATTCTCATTTGGAACCCAGCTGAACTTTTAGCATCCCATTACTCTACAGCAAAATATGCTTTTTTTTCCTTAAACTGTGATCAAATCCTCAACTCTGAGATTCATAGTCTGGTGCTCAAGCCATGCAGATACCCAAGGTGACCCATCATTATGGCTCCAAACAATTTTTAAAGTTTTACTCCCATTCACCCAGTCAAAAGTTGTCCTTGTCTACAATCACCACATTACTCTGTTTTTTCAAGTGTCCCTGTCCTTCTGTTCTGCAGAATATTCAGCCAGTACCATCAGCAATGATGCCAACACAGGCCACCAGAGCAAAACCAGTAGGGAAGAAAATCCTCTCTGAAAAAAGAATATTGCTCTGGGTGGGAAGCAGGCTGTCCATCTCTACACCTGTTGTCTCTCTGTATCAAGTCTCCATTAGATAAGCAAATAAGCATTGCCCTCACAACACAGGAGATGAGTACTGGCATATAGACCTATATAATTTCAGGTAGAGAGATAAACTCATTCTACTTCTAAAGTGAAACCATTCACGTCATTTTTGATACCCGTGTAGCATTGCCATCACAACACTAACAAAAACATGCAACTGTTATCCAGGCTACCACTTTGTCTTACCACAACTTTGAAACAACTTCTGTGACCAGTACACATCAAACATTCCTAGGAGGGCAGGATTCCCAGATCGGTTTATCAGAACAGCTGTCTACACTAAACTGTCGTGCCTATGGTTACAAGAATGTGCCATGGCTAATCTGGATCTGGGTGGGATTAACTCCCTACAGCTGCTGGTGCTGAGATTTCTGGCTCTATTTAATTTGGCAAAGAACCACACAGGAAGCTGAAAGACTCAGTCACTATAGTAAAGCTTCTGACATTTTTGTGCCTGGACCCTGGAGAACCCAAACACAACTCCAGCCAGAAGTGAGTAAACTATTCAATTTACACAAATGGGCATGTAAACTCAGGTTGCAGTTTTGTTACCAATTTAAGTTGCCCAAAGTGCAAGTTGTCTCTGCCCTCACTACCTCCCTTGGCTGGGTATTTGTACTCCCTCTTGGATGCCAGTTCTAGTGCTTGTTTGGCCATGTGCTGAGCTGGCTCAGAGAGCCCAGGGACAAGGAGAGAAAAAAAAAAAAAGGAAAAAAAAAGAAAGGTGACAGAAACCAGAATGCCTCAGCTTTCAGCCATATCTGCTCCCTAGCCTGATTCACCTGGTAAGCACACAAAACAAATGTCTCCATCAGGGAAGGAGCAGCTTCCAGCAAGGACAGAATCACCTCCTACCACTAGGACTGAATTAAACAACCGTGAAACAGCAGTGTGGTAGGGCTGTGCTTGTCCTCTACAGAGCTCAGTGGAGTTGCAGCAAAGGGAGGGAACAGGTCTGCTTGTCTGCAGCACTGCATAGATCATGATTCTGCCATGACTCTGGACAGCCACTTCTTAAGATGATTTAAATATCTATAAACATTGCCTGTTCAAAATTAAACAAATTAGTTGGTCTGACAGTGCACATTTACTAATTACTTCACCAACCCTTGGATAGTTTATCTAAGCCAGTAAGCCTGGCTCAGCTTTCTTAATAGAGAATACACTTTAGCAATAATGTGCTGTACAGAGCCCAGCATAATTTGACAAGAGCTTTACAACCTGCCATCTTCATCTCTGCTGAGTCAAAAAAGGACTACCCTTTGTTCTCAGCCCTTGGAGAAACACAAAGGTCTACATAAACCTAGGACAGAGCACTCTGTTCTCCACAAGACGTGATTTTTCCCTATTAACATTAAATAGGATTATCAGGGAGGGGTGGGAGCCTTGCACTGTTGTGTGTTTGGGAAGCTTAGGTTGCTGGGAATGCCTACATGGTGTGTATCCACAGCTAATTAGTGGTAAAGACCTCTCCTGTGGAGTCCATCAAAGCCACCCCACCCCTAACGGGGCTGCTGTACAGAGATCTGAAGCTCTGCCTTCCTTCTAGAGGGAGGCAGGGAATTCCCCTCACCATACAACAGTGAAAAATCAAACCCAGGAATCAAACCCAGGTATCTCACTCATGAGATCGCTAAGGCTGCCAGAAACATCGATTTTAATCAAAATCAAATAAAAAGTGAGCCACTGAACCTTCAGAGAGCTGCCACAAGCAAAGTATGTACAGCTTCACTTTAAAAGACAATAACAACAAAAATATCATAGCCTCATCTGTGCTAAAATACCTTTGACATCGTCCACGTGAGCCATCCCACTTGACTTATTCCCACTGGCATGTGGCTTCAAATTGCATCCCTTTATACAGAAATGCCTAAGAGGATTTGCCTCAAGAGAGAGCTGACATGACTGCACCAACCTTCCTTCCCCCAAGGGTTCTTCCCTATGGAAAAATAGCTTTAATTTGCAGCTAATGCTTTACAGTATTTTCTCCATTTGAGGCTGCAGGGAAAGAAGGCTCAATCTCTGCATCTCTCTGCAACCAAGACCAACTACACCTGCTCAGTCCTTCAGAGAGAAGGAATCTTGACCTTTTTTTACTGATAGAGTCATTCCTATCACCAGGATCTTGGATCCAATGTCCTCAGCCAACAAGAGATCAAATCTACAGACTTGTGCATTCTCAAACATTTAGTGCCTCTAATATGCCTCCATTTACACCTTTGATTTTGTAATGATTTCCTCACCAGGAAGCCTAATGAAGGATTGTATGAGATACAGCCAGAAATGTTTCCCCTCATACCCCCTTCAAAACTTCCATGATAAAAGTCATATATAATGCCTCCTATTAACAAATGACTTTCTGGAACTAAAATCTGAAACAATCTATAAGATACTGCAAGTGAAGCTGTTGAAGTACATTTTAAGAATAAACAGAGGTTTAAGAATCTTTAGATAACAAAGAAAGAGCCATCATGTCCACAGTTAAATATTGCAACATACTTTTTTAGGTGTGTCCAGTAGCATTTGCTTTCCTCCCTTACCCCCTCCTTTTCATCTAAAGTATCCTTCTGTGCATTAAAAAAATATAATTCTACCTCCCATGCAGCTAGTGGATTCCACTAAGAAAAAATAACAGAAAAAGTAGAAGAAAGTATAAAAGAGCCCTAAGAAGAAAAAGTAGGCAACACAAACTCACCTTCCAAACTGGCCTTTCCATTTTAGTTAGGGAGTTTCATCCTTGTTATAGAAACAGGGACAATTATGTTCTCCAATCTTTAAGGAGGGTGGCTGAAAATCATTAGCAACACCTGCATCTGCAAATCATTTTGTAATGCTCTGAATGAAAGATGATAATAAATTGCACTGACATTCATGGAACATTTGCAATTTCATCATTCAAGAGAACACAGGGATTCTGGAGGAGAAGCACGACTGAAAATCTTATATGATAGGAAATAATATGGGTAGTTTGCATTTATATAGCTCTCACCACCCGAGAATATTAAAAAAAAAGGTATCAACTGTATCTCTGAACATCTTTCATAAGACTCTATAGGCCTTCTTGCCAACCTCAGATCAGGAAAGGAAGACAAAACAGTGAGTTTTTCTTCAGTTCATACAGCAGGGTAAAAGGCAAAAGAATAAACCAGTCAGGAATTCCTTGCTCTACCTACCCCAAGGCTTCTTAAATGCTTAAGTGCTGACATCAGAAAAAGAAAAAATTCTCTAAAACATAATGAAGTGGCACAGAAACATTTATCAATGCTGCAATCTGGAATAGAGTCTAGCCTTTTAGCAATATATTCTGAATTGAGAGATGAAAATAAGTTGCATAGCATGTAACTTATTCCTAAAGCAAATTCTACTGTAACTTAATTAACATACAAATACAATTTTTCTTCTACTCAATAATAGAAGGAAAAATCCATTCTACTCCCTAATGAACTACAGTTAAAGTTTCCTTTGTTTCAGCTCTCCAAGAGTGGAAATGTTACTAGTTCATTTCTTGACTATGTCTCTTAACCTTGTTTGCTTCAGGAATTTCAGGGAGAACAAACAACCATAAATTGAGAAAACTTCCTAAAACCACTTGGACTTAATTGTTTTCAACACAGCAGTTTATATTTCAGCATTATCGTGCTGTCTAGCCCTCTTCTAATTTTCCCCTAGCCTCAGAACATGGCTAGCTGGGGAGCAAAGAGGAAACCAGGTGGCTTATGAATAATTAGCACTTTTTACAGTACTTCTTCACATGCATTTCTACTAGCACACTGTTCTAAATTTAATGGGATTCTGAATACTCTGAACATAGAGAAGTATTTACACGGAGCAGCATTGTCTGTCTTGGTTGATTTATTGTTGGTAGAAAGAACTCATTAGCTGTCAGGCCAGTTGCTGAAAAGACTATAATGCCAATGCACAAAGTTGACATAATGAAAATAAAGGAAAAAACCTGGGCCAAATTCAGAGGCAATCTGTAAGGTAATGTAATTTATACCCACTTATGCTCACTCAGATTCCCTTAGAACTTGTTCTACCCACTCTATTGGTGCATGAGGGAATCTAAATCGAAGTAATTTATATATCAAAGAGTCAGAAACGCTGTAAGGCCCCAAAGTCGGGGGCACTTAAAGTCATGATTTCCTACATACTGTTCTCTTCACTAATCTGTCCTGAATCCTCCCTCCCTTTACTGCTTCAGCCTGTGATTTATGCCATCAAGAATCCCTGAAGTGCAATGGGCCAAGTGAGAGGCAGAGTGTAGGTAATGAGCATGACTCAAAGGGAATCTAAATAGATGTAAGACAGAAGTTAGGGAAGCCAGGTGTCTCTCACATGCACATCCACTCTTCCCAGTGCTTGGATTCAATTTGAGATTTGGCTCTGCATAGCCTCCATTACCACTGGCAATTGCATTTGTTACTCAAACGAAGCAGTCACAGCTCATAGACCTTTAATTTGGGGCCAGAAGGAACATTAGGATGGTCTAGTTTGACCTTCTGCACAACACAAGTCCCTGGACTGAACACAGCAAGGATGAATGAGAAAGACCCAATGTCAGTTTAAAGACTTCAAGTGATAGGGGAATCTGCTGCATCCCTCAGCAATATCTTCCAGTGGTAAATTACCATTGCCTGTCTAAACATGCACTGTGTCATCTCCTGCATTTTATTGGCTTCAACTTTCAGCCTTCACTTTCAGCCATTGACTCTTTGTTCTACTAAATTTCTCTATATATTTCTTATAGAGTATATATTCAATTGCCTATCACCCTTCACTTCACTGTCTCACATTTTCTACATCCGGACTCAAGAGAACATAAACTTTGTACTCAAAATAGTTTTAGAATTAGTTGAGCTTGCAATGAAAAGTATTTATATATGCTATCCTGATAAAAGCTCTTTCATTTGGGAGAGGAAACAGGATAGCTGGAATCTGGTGACCACAGTCTCTTCCTTCAGTATCTGATGACTCCAGGATACTATCAATTGAAGTATTTACTCTCTCTACTCTATCTGAAAATACTGGGAAGAAAGGAAAGAGAGCCAGGGTTGCAAGAGGTTTGATTGTTAAACCACTGCTCTTCAGTTCCTTCCAAAGCTCTCTGACTGACAGCTATTCTGCTATCCTACTCCAAGTGAACAATACATCACACACAAAAAAATCAGATTTTATCACCATCTGCTAATATACAGAGATATGTGGTCAGCAGTAGCTCTAGCAGCAATGATATATGGTCATATTTTCTGGTTTCCTGTTGAACTACAAAATACTGTGTAACAAAAAATCCTCACTCCTTAAGGGAAATCTCATTACAAATTACATTACAACATAAGGAGTTGCAGGAACATATGAGAAACACATAAAGGGGTGCTCTGGAGTGGAATTCTGGTCTTCTATTGACCAGTAAATGGGATTGTCCAGAACAGGATGTTTTCCTGTTGTCTGTATTTTTGTTTCTAAGCCCTCCAAGAGGATTCATCAGACAACACAATGTATGCCTCTGTTGTTTCTGATTTCAGAGGTTGGCACAATAACCTGCTGTGCACAGGCATGGTTGATGCTACCTCTCCCAGTCAGAGAGATGTTAAAGGTTTATGCTCTGTATGACTGAAAGGGATGAAGCACAGACCAGCCCAATTTCTCTTCTGGTCAGAAATACCACTCTTGGACAGAAACTAGCTGGCTCTCAGCAAAGTTAACGTTGCTTTATTATCTGTCAGGATTATCCTCCGTTCATTTGGAACATCTGCTCCCCAAGAGGGGGACAGACTTTGCACAGAAGCATCAAGCAGAGCCAGGAGGAAGCACATGGCTGCAGCAAACCACAAAGAGCAGCCAGCATCAAACACCACTTCAGTGCTTCCTGTCGGCTAATGCCTTTCATCCCGTGGCCTCCTTCACCTCCAGACTTGGCCTCTGTCTGCATTTACACCTTCCCAGAATAAAATCCTTGCTTCCCCCACCCACTTGGTAACCATCATTCAGCTAGTTTGTCTATGACTCATCCACTTCAAAACCCTGCTGACTCACAGTCCTCAAAAAGGAAACTTGCTCAAAGAACGCGCTGAGACGCGGGTACGCCGTCCACGCCAGCGAGGAACTCCTCCAACTTGACCCAGGCTTTTTACCAGTGAAAGAGAAGGAAGATGGGTTTCATTTGTGAATCTTTGTCATTTTAAAGCCTAATTAGCTCTGCAGATATTTATAACCAAAGTATACCTCGATGGCCTCATTTCCAAAAATATTACGCACCCAGTAGCTCCTGCCAAACCTAATGGGCACTCAACAGTGAAAAGTAAGAGAAGGCTACACGGCTTTTGAAAGAAGGATATACACTTCTTGAACCCATAGGTAAAAACTGTGACTAAACTCATGTGCTAAGGCATGTTTGACACCTTTGGAGAGCATGTTAAGTTAAAATAGCACCTGTAGGAAAAACAAAGGTAGTACAAAAAATAATTAAGACATTTCCGATGGACCTGTCACACCTGACCTGACTGTGCTCCTTCACCTTCATATGTTTAAAACTAAGTGTCTCATGGGAGAGGGACAACAAGCTCTACTTGAAGGAAAAAATTAAAGAATTAGGCAAATATGCCTTTATTTTTTCCACTTCACTATATAATTGCTAACACATCTACACAGGTAGGTAGCAGAACCCTCTCTAGCCAAGGGTGAGGGATTCAGCGGCTTCCTCATCCACATCGCTCACAATGAGGCAGGAATTCCTTGTGTCTCCTTATAACACAAGCTACTGAGAAGTGTCTGGTAGAGGTACTGTAAATCCATCTGATTTCACTCCTGAGGAAGTGGTCTGGATGAGGTCTCTTCTAATACTGCACACCTTTTAACAAAATACTATCAGCATACATGGAAATTAAACTTCATGCTACAAATTATCCTCCCTGCTCTCCCTATTTCTCCTGAACTCTACCAGAATTTCTCCCTCTCCAAAAACTGCTACTAAATGCACAGCCTCGTTCAAATCCATGTCTAAATGATGAGTGGTTTACCTTCAATTTTCTCCAGCTATGAAATTACCATCAGTAATTTTTCAGTCAAAAGTTACCACAGACTTCCATCTTTACTAGGACACCCCTGGAAGCACTCATAAATGTTGGCAGTAGGACAGGTCTAGCTTGCTCTAGAAAAAAAAACAACTAAGAAATGATGACAGGATCAGTCATCTCCTGAATTAACCACAGGACTCATTATTACACCTTGAGTTTCTTCAAAAATTTCTTACTGTTCACATCCAAGGAAGACACCCACGCATATAAACTAAATATAAACTAATCAAGGTGTTTCTCTGACAGACTGGAAAGAAAGAGAGAAAACAATGATGTTATTTTTATTTCTCTTTGAAATTATTTGGGAAGAGCCAAGCACCTTGTTTAAACAGACTACATAGCTGGATAGATAGATTAGCCACATAAGATTCATACTGAAATGATTCAGAACTGAATATCTAAACCAAACCAGTTAGTAAATCCTATAACTGTAATCTTTCCAGCTTTAAGAACTTAGTCTTATGTACTAATTTAAATATTTACGCTTACTAGAATAATTTTAAAAGGTAAAAGATTGCATCTAACAATTCACATTAGCTGATATAGATCTGGTATGCATCACCTGTAAAAGGGCAAATATTATTTGAATGTTTTTCAAACAATTTAGATAATGCTGAACAAAAAAGAAAACCTCTGTAACACTGGATATTTGATAATTTATCCCTTATCTGCTTGATGTGACATTTAGAAAAAAAATATTTTTAAAAGTCAATAATGTATTCTGAATGTAACACTGACACATCTTGTACTCCATAACCTCAGTCAAATCATGAAAAGAAGAAAAAAAATTTTAAAAATCCACTTAACATCTTCCAAAGCAATAACCTAAAAAAAATACTATTAGAATGTAAAATTACATAATACAAATATTTTTTTACAAAAAAGTCCTACCTGGTATATTTTCTCACCCCCTAAAGAAAGATGTGTCAAAGATTGCACCATTCACTGGGGACTTCAAAGTTGCTATCAATCTCTATACAGAAAGCATTCAGATACTGCTGTGATGGGCAGCAGTATAAAACCCAAAGAGAGAGAGAAAAATAGATAAAATGCCCTCAGGAACAAGTTTCTTTCCAAGAAAGCTTACTAAACCAAGGCTTAAATTGAAACAGTATTATTTTTCTATGTAGAAGCAGTTTTTCATCTTTTAACTCTCTCTTGTTTGTAATACACTCACAAAATGAAATTTCTATCCTAAAGGCCAAATTCTGACAGTCCTCTTCCCACTGAATAATTCCTCACCCCGTTTGCAGTGCTGCAGGTTCAGCAGAGTTGCTTACAAGGCACTGTTCAGCTGGGAGCACACCTGGACCACAGGATGGGGCCCAAAGGGAGAACACCTCACAGGTTGCCAGTCTCCCAACACCAGCTCTCCATCTGTCCCAATAAATCACTTCTACCAGCCTCAGTGGGAAGAAAATTAATACAATTAAACAAATCAGGCACAGGGTGGTTTTTTTTCCTCTAGTTGTCTGCTTTGGATATTCCCACTGTAAATGATGAGTAAGCAACAGATACAGCAGCACTTGGCATCAATATGAAACACAAACCCAGAATTTCAAAATGCATGTCTAATTAAAAAAAGTCAATCATCAGCCAAGTGTTAACCCCAAAACTACTGTCTATAAACTCAAGAAATACTCAGCACTGCAACCTATACCTAAACATAGGGAGCCCTGGTGAGGCTGGAGGTTACATCCCAAGCTTTTTAGAAGCTGCATTCTGCTTTTTAGTGTGTGACTTTTGAGGCTTTTAGATATATCAGGGTTAGATATTCAAGCTTTTTTCTGCAATCTAGAGGGAGAACAGAATTGGTACATATACAAACACACATTTTGAAAATTTAGATTCTTTTGAACTAAACTACCTTAGGAAAAATAAATTCCTGTCACCTAATATAACTGGAAGAACTGGTAACAGACCAAAGCAGTAAGTATTTTTGAAAATGCATGTTTAATAAAAATAAACTTCACATATCTGCTAGAGAAGCTTCTGTTGCATTTTTTCCACCTAAGCAAATAATCATTTCCTGAGCATGCATCCCAAATGCTGCAAGATTTTTAAAAATTAAAATTAAATAAGGGAAGAAATCACATCCCTCTTCATTATCCAATCTAAGTTGCAGAAGCTAAACAAACAATAAAGTTATTTAAATCATTCACAGCATGCCACTAACAAAATGAAGAGTTACCTGTTTAGAGAGATACCTGCTTTTGGAAATACATTCTATTCATGGCTGTAAAAAAAGCACACAAACAAAGAAAACCACCCCAAAAGACCCAAGCTTCTTCCCTTTGTCTCCCAACCCTCTTCTCTTTCCCTACAAAAAACTACAATAAAAGTAAGAGATTTCCCTGTCAGCTTGCAAGTGCTATTTGAGGAAAAAAAAGAAAAAGTTAACATTTAAGCCCTAAGGAACTCTTGGTCTTCAAAACTGCAAAGTACATACGGTTCTAGTTGAAACTAAAAGGAGCTGCAGATGACCAGCACTTTGACTCTGTGGCCCCAAGCTACTGTACAGAGCAGCGTCCCTTTGAAATTTACCACCAGCCAGCTTGCTGAAGTGCAAGACCCAAGGCAAGGCATCCCTTTCCCCCACAGTATTTACTTCTCAAAAGCACCAACCAGTGGTGGGCAGCATGGATCTCCTGCCCCGCTGAAACAGGAAGCAAGCATGAGAAAACACCAGCTCTAATCCTCACTGGGCATGAGCCCCCAGCCATTGCACACCAGGATATTTCCAGAGCTCTCATGTGCTGGGAATAGACCTCTTGTCTCACGCTGACCTCAACTGCTTTGCTCTTTTGTCTGGTTCCATTACGTTCCCCGTGAAGTCAGCCAGCAACATCAGCTAAGACTGTACTTGTTCAGCGCCACTGACCGTACTGTTCAATTGCCACAGGCAACTCCAGAACACCACTCCATGGCTTCCTTCACTTTGCAACACCCAAAATCTGCCAGACAATGCACTTTGGCCATCAAACAGCAAAGATGGAGAAATTAAAACCCAGGGAAGCACAAAGGTAGTTGTAGAAAAGTAGAAATGATTTTGTGCAACTGAAATCCTAAGTATTAGGGAAGAAAATGAAAAAGATAATCAGCAATGCATGATCTGGGAAGGCAGAGTGACTCATTCCCAAGGTGATGGAGTAGCACAAGGGATGTGGGTAAACAGTAAACACTAGTTGCCATCTACCATCCAGGTCCTGGCACTGCTGTGCAAGGCAACCTCCCACCAGGCACTTCCCTTCTCTCCGTTGCTGTTCCTACCCACCTTTGTGAGGCTGCCTTATTTACATTGCTCATAAACTCTTGCAGGCAGGGACTATCTCTTACCCTGGTTTTGTATGCAGCTCAGCACAACCAAACTGCACAGTCAGAGGCAGTCTGCAAACAGTAAAATACCATAAAGAAGAAAAAAAAAAAAAAAAGGGGTAAGAATACTATTGGCTTAGGAAATACAACAGCAATATCCGTATATAACAAAAAAGTTTTGATGGTCAAATGGTAAAACAAACACCATGACATACACATAAGAATTAGGTGAAAGAAGAATGAGTACCAGCAAAGTTCTTAAAAGGCTAAGAAGAAAACCTTAACAAGGGGGGAGAAATTCTAAACAAAGACATTGTAAAGAAGTAGATTTTCTAAATAGCAGATGATAAACAAATTGTAGAATAGAAATAAGGCTTCTGGCTTTCCTTACATTCATTCCATGGTAACGATGCCCTTCTGCCTCAGCTTTTTCAAGGTCTGTCCTTTTCACCTAAGCTTCAGATCACCTCTTTGACCCTCAGGCTGGTAAAAAAGAAGGCATGGACTTACCTGACAGTCTATCCTGAGAGCAAATGAGAATGCGGGAAAGAGGAGGAAGGAAATAAAATCCACCTATCTCCACCTCAAAATAGCTGACTAGTGCAGAAAGGAAGTCACTCACTGAAGGTTAAGAAATAATAAACAACTAATAATTTACTCCCTTGCTAAAAGACCAGGAGAGATGAAGCATAAACGCCTACTGCATCGGCTGTTGCTGGAGCATGGCAGTCCTACTTCATTCCTCAACACACATTGTAAAATCACAATCTACATCTTTGTGGCCATTGGCACAGTTCCTTGCTCAGTTTTAAACCACCAATAATCAACCCTTGTTTGTAGTGTTTTCACATATTTAAAACAAAACCCTTGGGACACAAGAAGTTATCAGCATCAAGAATATCATCATTTCTCTCCCAAACACTCAGTATCTTTGAGCCAAACAAGCTGTGAGTTTTACAAACTCAACTATTTCCAACACAACAGAGAGGGAAGCACATATGATACTGTTACAAGCCAAGGTGAGAGGAATAAAGAGAAGAAAATCTAAAAAAAGTCCTAGCAAGGCACAGGACACTGGGCATGAGCAGACCAAAGGCAGTTGGCTGTGACAACTCTGTATCTATCAACTACTACTTAGCTAACACCCACCCATAAATAACTTCTTTGCTATTGCCTTGGTGATTAACAGGGTGCTGTAGATTTGAAATATTCCCCTGAAGGACTGCAACACAAAGCAGTTTCCTTACACAATGTTGGTGAATTGTGACAGTTGTTTTTCTACAACCTTCCCACCAGCGCCTAACAAAGCTGGCAAGGGCCAGTGGGATGGGCAGCTGTGCACAGACACTGTTTGAAAGTGTTTTTCCCTCTTTTACTTGGAAGAATGAAGAACTTTGTAACCTTATCCAGGTGTCTGCTAAGTGTTTGTCTTCTGGAAATATTTGGGCCAAGCAGCATTTGAATCTCTAAAACACTGCAAGCTTGGCCCTGATCTGCCTCTCATAGCACTTGTCAAACACCACAACCATCTTTTTCACGCACCTTAGCAGGGCTGCAGCCAACCTCCTTCCCCAATACAGGGGACAAAACAGGGAATTCCTCTCCTCCAGAAAGTGCATCCTCTCACCCTGCTCCATTTGTCCCCTTCCCCAGCAGAAAGGCTCAAGAGAAAGGCGTAATGTTGAACCAGCAGGCAGGTTCAGGCACTTGCCTCAGGTGAGTGCTCTTGCAAAGTGCTCTGTAATTCTGAGAGTCATACTGGGTTTAGTGTCAAATGTCTTTGAGAACTCCATCTGCTAAAGCTATGGGCACTCAACACCTCTGGATAACCAGAGATGAACATGTCACCTTCCGAAAATGCTTTCCCGTTATTTTTTCCAGCTTTGTCTCCACTCTTATATCACTCATGCACCACATTTGCTCATAAAGCAGCAACAACATTCCCCACCTCCAGATTCTGCTCAAAGAGAGAAGGTGTGGATACTACACAAGTCTATCCCCCAACTCTTGATAATCCAGTACAAGCTTCTGAAAGCTGAGGTCATTATTTGCATGCAGCCATTGCATGAGCAAATAAGGTGTTTAAGGCAACTCTCAGAATGGGCTCTGAAGATTAGTTAATGTTTATACAGCCCACTGAAAATTGAAATGACTGCTACATGCTAAGTATTACCATCACCAGGGATCCATTTAAGTCAAAGCAGGGCAGACAGTGAAGGAAACAAAACTTATTTTTTCTGTCCAGCACAATTACTGCCAGACTTATGCATGCTAAAAACACCCAATAACCCATCTAACACAGTAAATTAATGTTTATGCTATTAAGTTTAGACAATCTTAAGCTGAAAGCTTTTCAAACTACAGGAAATTGCATGTTGCACAGGGACAACTGTATACAATTACAGTGATTTCATAAAATGGCAGAGATATAAAGCAGAAACTGAGTGGCCAGCAAGGCTTCTAAATCACACAGATAACAAGCATGTCCTGGTGGGCCAGAAGTCTACATCTTTCTCACAGCTGTTCCTAGAGACAGGAATTATATCCATAATCTCAAAATTCAAGACAACTCAGTGTACTGCACACCTGTATCTGCGAGGCAGTGACAGACACGTCATTGATCAGCAGGTACTATTACTCCCATCATGCAGTCTCCATACATCAGCCAGTTTTATTATTACCCCATCTTGCACCACCAGCTGACACTCACAGTAAAAGCAACACTGAAAAGGACATGGAAATATTTGGGCCAATCCATGTGTTTCTTTAGGATGCAAAAGCTACAAAGAGACACAAAGAGCACAAACATGAAATGCAACGAGTGCGATGCTCCCCCAGGCAGAAAGTTCCCAGCTGCTTTGCTAAAGGCCACAGCAATATGTCTGCTTTATGCTTGTTTTCATGAAGGATTGTTTAACAGTACACTTAGTGCAGCTCTACCCTGACACAGTAAACGTCATCTTAATACAGCCTAGGTAAAGCTTTCAGCTTACCAAGTCCTGCTGCACGCTTTGTCAAACATCTGAAGGACTGCGGTGCCTCTGACTCTTTTCTGATGTCTTGCAGGTATGGAGTGGTATTAAAAGGTAGTTTTCATGAATGCAAAGCCAGGCAGAGGCTTGTCTAAGAGCTATCAGTCCTATTTTTCACCTTATCCATTGTACCATTCACGGTGTATTTTTATCTCCAGTCTCCCTTGCACTAAGCAATTCCAGAAGTGTCATTTGCACACCAAACGAGCGCAGATTGCACCGTGCAGTTCCACGTGGGAGATTATCGGGTTGTGTACAGCAGCTAAGCAGAACATCGACAGCTGTGTAGACACATCTCAGCTGATACTGAAAGAAGTCTTGTCACACTTCTGATCCTAGAGTAAATACACTGAAAAACTTAGCTCCAATTAGGCTGAGGCTGATAGGATTTTCTGGAATCAACACTAAACAAATGTGGCCGATAACACCATCTTTGCAAAATATCTTGTTTGGTTTGTCTTTAAAAGATAACATTTTCAAGATAGAAATGTCCTGACTTAAAAGCAATACATCCCTGCAGTCTGTGCTCACAAAAATCTGAGTTTTGTGTTTTAAGCTGCACTTTATGCTTCGTTAATATGAAATCACCACCCTGCATCACTGACATATTAGCCGAGCTCCAAGTGACCTAATTCATTTTTAATGTTTCATAGTTTGTTAAAAGCTGAAACGAGAGATCACTAATACGGCTCTGACACTCCCTGTCATGAATCAAAAGATGTAGGGAAAAGGTCATGTACTTACTAACTGGCACCAAACCAAATTCATCACTACAAAATGAGAGAACAGAAATGAAGACTGCATTTCCCATTATGCTTCTCTCTTTGTAAGATTATCCATCAACTTGCACGGCACCAAAAAGCAGAATTTATTTATATGCACGTCCCCCAATAAAAGGTCAGAGAGAAGTGAGAAAGAGAAGAAATAAGGATTACAGCCTTTGTCTAAGCAAGTAGTTCCTTCCCTTTAAAGCATACTCAGCAGCAACAGCCTTTGAAGACCAAAAGGAGAAACAATTCCCAACCACATAAAGAAACTAACAAGTCCCTTATATGGCTAAGAATTGCAATGCCATTTTTTTCCACAGCCGGAAAAATTAGAACAAGAGGGAAAAATAGAGCAAACTTTAAACAGGCATCTCTCTGAGCACCGGGGAATTCAAACAGGCACATCATTCCAGCTTTAAGAACTGCCAAACACTTTCTTCTTTAAAGGGAAGGAGGACATTATACCAGGTGAGTCCCTGAAATCCAGGTTTTAACTCTCCTGTTGTAACTATGGATACCCAGCTTTAAAAACCTTTTGTGATGTAGCGGTACACCAGGCTCCCTTATCTCCTCCATCTGAAGTTCCCTAATGTCCCTTTTTCTCACGAGTCACCAATGCACCACCACAAGGTTTTGCCAGCTCTGGGACTGCACATCCAAAACAGTCCTCTGCCCTATCAGGGGCACCTTCAGTCTGCCTTTCACCCTGCCCTAAGCCTGGCACAAAGGCTGCCGGCTTCTCAACAGGGAAAGCAACTAAATTTCATCACGTGTTGTTCCAAATATCCAGAGATTCTCACAGGCCAGACACAGGAGGCTTGATGGTTGATCCGGTCCTGCCATGTCCCATCGGCACGAGGCGGAGAGGTCAGGCTCCTGCGCAGCCTGGATGCTGAACCCCGAACGGCTCAGCCTGGCCGGTCCCTAAATAGAGGCGGCCAGAGGAAGGGCTGTGGAAGTGGCTGGGAAGGGAGTGGAACAGAAGCCAAATGAGCAGTCAGTTAAACACAACAACATCGTGTTTGTCCACCAGTGAGACTTTCCCTCTCTACTCTGCCACGTTCTGCAGCAGAGCAATTAAGCACAGCTTCAGGATTAAGTCTGTGAATGCAAACTCACAGAACGAAAACAAACTGCGGTTGATTTATACTTGGGGAGGGGGGGAACACGAATCTGTTCAACAACTTATCTTCTTGAATAAATTTGAGTCACACAGGAGTGACATCACTTCCACAACATGACAGCCCATAAATCATCATCAACCACATGGTACTAACCATAAAACATGTGTCAGGAAGACACCAACAAGGAACAAAATATCAGAGTGCTTTACATTGTAAACATGCAATCTCATGCGTCTTCTGGCTTCTATGATGATCTGTATGTATCAGGTGGTTTATTTCATTCATTTGCATCTGAATGAAGCCAATACAATTAACAGAGGAACCCTCATAGAAAATCTGTCCAAACAATTTCATCTGCATAAATATACCACAAAAGAAGCACTTAAAAATGTAAATATTTACTTTTTAATAAACTATCACATTTGATACTGAAGTTAGCTTTACAACAAATAAGCAAAGAGGGAATTTATTTCCACCCTGGTTGCAAGCAAGCCCAAAACCAAACAAGATAAATAAGAATGAAAGAAGGGAAGGAAAAAAAAAAGTCTTTCCATCCAAAAAGCAGGAAAAATAATCTCTTTCTCTTATTTGACAATGTCAGACCTGAAGTCTTCCAGCTAATAAAAAACTTCTAGGAGAAGAGATTAGACTTTGCTGTAAACCAACAAAATATAAAAGACAGTATGACTGAGAAATTCAACGGGAGCTTCCAATCTGCCGCTACAGATAGAACAAGCAACCTTTACTTTACTTCTCCATTTAGAAACAGTGTATCCTCAGGAAAGACCAACAGAGAAAACTGACTTGTTTCAAATTTCAAAGAGGCTACATAGTATTTTTATCTTAAGAATTACATAACTAAAGGCAAAACCAGCTCTCGGATACTTTTTGTGGATTAACCGCACTTAGTCTCTCACAGAAATTGTTAATCTTCATTATAGGCACTGGGTTCCATGTGAGACATCTCCTATGGCAATTAGACTTCCACTCTGTATAAATCATATCTCAACTGGCAGAGAGAGAAACAGGCAGAAAGACAAAGCATCCGGTTTATGCTGCTCATTCTCTAAAATGATAAATCACGACAAATAATGTTAAAGAGAAATTATAGCCACAGCAAACACAAAATGCTGTTAAGTATCGGATGAGGTATGTCCTCGGCCCCTTGCACAACACAGAATCATTTTGATTGACTGTTTTTATTTCTTTTGTGACTGTATTTTTTTTTTTTTTAACCTGCATACTGTTCAGCTGTCCTGGTTTTGCCATGGTGATCAGTATGTTCTTTGTGGACCTGATTTTGTCTTGCTGAAGACAATTGAATCTTTTTCATTGATTTTTCAAAGGAAGCAGAACATATCCCTCTCACTATAACTTCTATTCAATAACATTATTGTTAATCCTCTACTTAAAATATTGGGACATCATTCTGCATCAGTAGACACCATTCTTGGGCTGATAACTGCTTGTTTAGAATAGCTGTCTTTGTAAAACTGTTTATTTCTAACCTTCCCTTTGTTACTCAATCTTGCCCATATGAGTGGGAAAGCAGTTGCAAAACACCACTACAGGAATACTCGGAGTATAGGCTCTGACAATATCTGAGTAAATCACTGTTCTCTGTCTCCCTTCTCTGCCCATCTGCAGTCTTTGGTATGGAACAACTATATCATAAAAGCTCTTATTCACACATGCTTTTGATATTACACTATTTAATCACATACAGCTGTAGCTGATGAGACTGTTACAAAACACAATTTTAATGCAGCACTGGAAGCAAGTTCTTGAGACATATTAACTATTTTCCTCTACATAAAATTTCTAGCACTAAAATTCTTTTCTGCAAGGAAAAAAAAAATACAACCGGACTATTTGTTTTTTTAAAAAGTCTGCTTCTCTTCCTGGACAGTCCAGAATGGGGTTGTTTGCAAGCAAACTCAAAGTCCTTGCCTGGAGTAGAGATAGTGGAAAATTCAGTTCCCACCCCTAAATTAAAAAAAAAAAAAAAAAAAAAAAAAAAAACAAAAAAATTCCAAAACTATTCCCAAAAATTCCCAAAAAATTCCCAAAGAATTCCCCAAAAATTTCAACAAATTCCTGAAAAAAAACAAAAACAATCCCACTAACAGCTCCTGGAAGATCACTAAAAAACCGCAAAAAATACCCAAAAAAATCCAAAAAAAATTTTTAAAAATCCCCAAAAATTCCAAAAAAAATCCCAAAAATTCCTAAAAAACCCCCCCTAAAAATTCCAACNAAACCAACCACCCAAAGAATTAGAAAACGCTGCTTGCAATTATATGCAAAGGGAATACTATACAGACTACTCACAGCAAGACCTGAAATGAACTCAGACATCCTACTTGAAATGCATCCTTTCTTATCTGTTTTTTAATTCATGGAAATTTAAGAACCGACAGTCTGATGATTTTTACCAAGATACTTGAATTAAAGTGCAAGCATACCATCGTGCTTTCTTTGAAAGGATTTCATGCATTAAAAACCAAACCAGTTCATTTCTGAACCACTGCACTTTATTTTAAAAGGGCAACTTGTATAAGGCATTTTAAATTATAACTATTAACACACTTGCCATAGCAAGATCTTTGCAGTCTCATCTGGCAAACACTTGCAACTTCCATCTTTTGTTACAGAAATAAAATATCTGCTTGCAAAATAAATAGCTATAGAATATCATAATATGTAAGTGTTTGAAATAGTAAAAATTTGAATATTCCTTGTCCATACGTTTGGTCTGGGTTTTTTTTATTTGTTTGTTGGTTTCTGTTTTGGTTTTTTTTTGTTTGTTTGGTGCTTTCTTTTGTGGGTATTTGTAGGTTGGCTAGTTTTTAATTTAAACACACTTGCATTGAGGCAATATATAAAGAAAGATCAATCAAGAAATTTAATACCATTTTAATATATATCATCATGTCCCTTAAAACAACAAAAGTATTTTTATCCAGGCATGCAAATATAAATGGAAAGCAAATGAGTTCATATATTCCTGCATTTTTCAGAGGAACACAACTTTTATCTTCCTTATTGTTTAAGCCAATTGGCAAATACTAGAGCTAGATATTAATATTACCATCAAAATCATAGCCAGGCTGAAATATTTTTAAATGGCATTTAAATGAATTGGTATTCCTTTTGGGCAGCTCTCTGAGGCATTTAAAACATGCTGTGACATACTGAATCAAACAGGGGCTAAGTGCGAACAAACTTCATTCCTAGAAATGCATTTCTCTCTTTGCAAGTGTTTGCCTTTACTTTGGCACGATCACATGGGCTCCAGCTAGACTTTTGAGCTCTGGCAGCGATCCAAGCTGCAGATGGTTGGAAATGCAGCCTGAAATCAGTGTGTGGTTGATGAATTACTCCTTACACCTGACCCCTGCTTCACACCAGGCACCAAACACAATCTGAACATTACCAGCCAGAGAAGCCCTGTCAGGCATCTCCGTATCTGGAACGCTTTCTTCAAGGCCTTCTGTATGGCCAGATGGCCAAAAGTGGGGAATGCCTAAACCCACTAAACAGAAACGTGAGTGACTGAAGAGCAGGGGATTGGTAGGTAAAAGGTGAAGAGAGGCAAGAGTTTTGCACCGATTCCAAATGCACACTTTCTAAAAGAGAGTGATGGAGCAAGGAGGAAGGTATGCTCATGCCACACAACTGAAAGAAGTCCTCAATTCCCTCATGCCAAAAGATGCCCTAAGAAATGTCAAAAAGGAGACATAACACACACCTGAATGTGTGCCCATAAAATCACTATATCAAGCTTAAACGCCTCTGAGTACACCTGTTTGAACTTTCTAATTGTTTTTCTCCACAGCTGAGGCACATATCTGTCATTTCAGGAACAGGCTCATTGAGCCCTCTTGCTTGCAGGTCAGTCTGCATACCTTTCACAGCCACAGAGATGGGGTTTATTCAGGTAGGTGTTGGGAAATCACACTTCTTCCTTTTGCACGTGTTCACACGAGCATCAGGCATACAGAGATGAAGAGGTACTGTGGGTACTGTAAACACTGCCTCTCGTTTTGGGGTGTTTTGGCCATCTGACTGGGTTACAGAGTCAACATCAAGAGAGTTAAACTACCAGACCCAAACCATGACTAATAAGTAGGAAATATCTGGAGAATGCATGAAAGCAAACCGCACGGAAATAGCTGCTTAAACTGGCATATTTTTATCCCAAGTGCAGGTATAGAGATCGTAAACCAAAGAATTCCTGTCGACAGGTAACTGTGGCACCTCCTCCTTTCTACCCAAGTGATTCAGGTTTTTTCAGTAGACTGTTTGCAAAGAAAGCTGACCCCAGCAAGAGGTCTAATCATAAGCTACAGAGGACAAAGATAAAACACATTGCCTACTAAATCAAGGAGACTCTTTCAAATATGTTCAGAGTTAATATTTTTCTCCCCTTTTTCACATCATTACATGATATTTCATAGTGTTTTTTTTTTCTTCTTCTTCTTCTGTGCTAAATGGCAAAGAGAAAAGAATTTGCTTTGGCAAGCAAGAAACAAAAGAAATAAATTCAGACCATAATACAAGATTTGGCATCATTAGCATTTTACGTGACAATTTGCAACGTACTCCAGTAAACCAGTTGTTTGAGTCGTTACATCATCAGCAAGGATGCAACTAAGGAAATTCTCTTAACATCTCAAAATAAAATAAAAAAGTACTACAGATTCACATCAGATATACATGAGCTGAACCACCTCCCTGCAATATTTTTTGCAACAAGAACACAAGACTATGTTTCACATAGTAGTTACAACAGTAACCAGAAACACTTACTCTGAAATAAACTCCGAGGACAATTGGACCCTCAGCATCTGCTTAAAGAAGTTCCAAAACTGTACGTTCAAACTGAAGTTGAGAGACAGCATCACACCAAGATGGAAATAAGGTTATGTCTTTCCTCAAACTCAGCGCTTGTCCTTAAGAGACATATTGAATTCCTTGCAGTTGTCTCTTAAGGATTGACACCCTCCCCTTCTTTTCTTTTTTGGATGACAATGGCTTTTCCTAAACCTGAAATTAAGGTTTTAGCTTCAGTGGTGGCATTTGATAATGAAGGATCACGAGTAAATGGAACGAGCGCATGCTTTGTGTGCCACAAAAGGCCACAAAACACTAAAAAGTTAAAGCAATCAGACAAACATATGGAATCCATTTTTTCTATTTATAATCCCATTACCCACATAGCTATTCATTTACACCCTTTCTGCACAGCAACATGCCAGCCACGTTAGAAGACACACACACAGACTGTGGGATGAAACCGTGCGCAGCCCCGTGAGCAGGACGTGATGTACAGAAATGCGGTACTTCTCAAGGGAGAACCAAGCAACTTCACCAAACAAGCAAAGCAAAAGCAGCAGTTCAACCCAAACACGCTGGGGAATGTGAATCTCCAAACTTTGCCTGTTGAACACGCTGCCACTCTGCATTTCAGAAGCTGTAGAGAAATGCCATAAGAAAGCCTAGAATTTCTTTCTTAATTACAAATGAATGCTCACACACACACATACACACCCTTCACCATGCATGACTATGAGCATAAAAACACATTCTTTCTCTAGAGCTGAATCCTACCATGCTTGGTACAAAGAGCAGTTTTTGGAAAATAAGAAGCTGAAGTTCTCAGGCTGGCTGGAATCATACAAAGGTTTATTTATACATGTTGCTCCAATAGGGATGATAAAAGATACAGCCCTCCACCACAAGATTATTTGATTACCCAACTATTAGCTTTAGACATACAATGGATCTAACTGCTTTAAAACGTCCCAGAAGCTGATGGCTAGCTTTAAGGTAACAAAATCCAGATGCTGCCTGTCTGCACTACTTTAAAGTCTTACAGTCTATAGAAGAGAAATACATGCATCTATATGTACATATATATATATATATATGTATGTGTGTGTGTGTGTATATGTATATATATATATATATATATGCATGTGTATGTGGGTTTATTATTTAGAGTTTATGTATGCACTTAACTGTGGACCAAGGAAAATAAGAAAAAATAATGGCAGATAAAATGTATCACCGATTTGTAATTTTACCTGTCCTTACTGTAATAGTGCAAGTGTGCCAAGACTGATGCACATGACTTTTCACAGGGTTGATAATTTTATATACTGGCTATAAAAATGCATTTAAGTTATTTTTTAAAGCAAGGGGTTAAAAAAAGTCGTGGTACAGAAAAGCTATTTTTCTACTTTAAACTCAAATATAAGGTTAATTTTCTCAAAAAGCTTATTTTACAAAGTTAACAAAATGAAGAAAGAAGAAAGAAAAAGGACAACTGGCAAAACGTAAGCTATGTGAGTAAAAGGGATGGAATGTCCAATATTTCTCCTCCAATACTCGAGGCTATTGTTCTTTCAAAAAAACACCATCAATTGTTTCATGTCCTTGGCTTGCCAGGTTTTGAGGAATAGCATCAGCCTGCGTCCCCCAATCCCCCAAACAGTTAAAGCTATAGGCAATATTGCAGTCAAGCTAGTGACGGGCTGCTGCTGCAACAGCAACATTACACACTAAATGGTCACAAAGGTAAAATGCTATTCAGATTGACCTTGAAAGGAAGGGGGGGAGAAATGATAAATCTCACTCCAAAATACAAAATTAAAAGAAAAAGGATGAATTTCATACCAGAAAAATATCTGCATGATGCAGTGAAAGAAACAGCAGAGGAAATAAGCGAGAGGTAACCCTGCCATGAATTACAAGGCTGTAATCATACTGAGTGCTTCTGGTGTCATCTCAACTCCAACCAGCCTGAATCGCAGCTTTTACAATTAGTTAATTTATATAATGCAGTAGTTGAGCTATAAACGTTAACGGGAAAGTAATTTTTATTAACAAGGAATATAACTTATCCTCTCACAACCGCAGCCAGATCAACGTGCTTCGAACCAAAAGTCTGGAGAAGTCAGCCTCCCTTGTGGCACTTCACCACACACAGATGCACACGTCAAATGTCCCATGTGTTAAATTTGCCACAGAAGCGCAATGTGTATATGTGCACGCAGAGCCATACGCACGTGTGCGCCCTGCCTCGGCTTTTCCCTCCTAAAGGATGTTCGTTTATTTACTGAAACTGTTAATCTGTGCCTGTGAGGTCACACTTCACCTCGTGAAGTGTGTATTTTTTCCTTTTTCTTTTCTCCAAATACAGCGTCCTGACAGGGTTTGCAAACTTTCGGTTTAGGGCTTTCTTTTGTTACTGTCCTTTGGTCACACAGGAAATCTTTTCAGAGAGCAGACTATTATACAATGGCATTATAAAAATAAGGCTTTAATTAACTAACTCATGGCCAGGTAGCATAGACTTCCCTCTCTAGGAGAGGCCGGCCTGCTTTCCAGTCTGCTGGCATTTTAAAAATTATTAAGAAAAGAAGAAAGAAAACGGAAGCGTCCGCGCTTGGATACACTCCCCAAAAGTAGTTACCCTCTATTTCTAGACCTCTTAAATGCAACAGAGTACAGCCATATCATCCTCAATATTTAATGAAATATTAAAACCAGTGCAATGCACTGAAACAAACTCCACCAGATTTACAGTCAGCTAGCTCCGAGCTCTCCTCCGAGCTCCACAGCATCTCCTCCTCAGCTGATTAAAAGTTTGAGTTGCTACAGACAGCTTTCCTAACAGCAAAATGCTTTTAAGCTGCGAATAAACTGTAGAGATCACTGGAAGAGCCACCAAAAGTGTTTCGTGTCCGATGCTGTCCAGAGCAATCTTTACCCCATGCCATAACAAACACACTACCTGCCCGCTGTTACGATAGCGTTAACCGCACTGTTCTCCCCAAACAATAAAAGGAATTAGCCGACGCCAGCAGCCCTTGGGGAAAAAAAAATAAATTAAAAGAAATAAAGAAATAAAGGGGAGGGCAGACAGCCTTCCTGCCTCTCTCACGCCTGCTTTCTGCCTACCAGCTCGGCTCTGTGTGACACCAAACCCGAGAAAGAGACAGAAAAATCGCCAAAGAGAGGAGGCGAGCCCGCAATTCGCGCGGCTCCGCTCTCCATCCCCCTCCAGGCGCCCGGCCCCGCCAGCCCTTACCTTGGTTTGGAGATAGTGGGGGTAGTAGTAGGTGTACTGGGGGTACATTGGCTGCTGGTCCAGGCGTTTGCCCATGTAGCTGGAGTCCTTCTGGCTGGTGCGGGGAACTCGTTG
The DNA here is from genome assembly GCA_013398075.1 of Notiomystis cincta. Lineage (NCBI taxonomy): Eukaryota > Metazoa > Chordata > Aves > Passeriformes > Notiomystidae > Notiomystis > Notiomystis cincta. The sequence goes on from VZRX01015115.1 coordinate 180,851, forward strand.
GCAGGGTGTAGTGCCCCAGGGCCTTTCTTCCTCTCACGCCGCTATTCCTGACAGCGCGGGCGACAGAGGAGGCTGCCGAGACTTCCTCGCCGTCTACCGCGCGCTACTTCCAGCGCAGCCAAAAACGCGCCCGCACGAACATATACGTGTGTGTGTGTGTGTGTGTGTGTTGTGCGTGTGCGTGTGCGCGAAGGGGGTGTGTGCGGGGGAATTATAATGAGCAGGTGGAAGCCCCGTGCCCGGGTGCCCGCGGCGGAGCAGCCCGCCTCCCCCGCTGGCAGCACCGTGCCTCCGGCGGTGCCCGCTGCCCGGCTCGGGAGGGAACCGTCCTGCGAGAGGAGCCGGGAACACACTGCAACTCCAAATCTCCGCAGNAAAAAAATATTTTTTAACAAACGGGAGGGGGAAGGTCACGGAGCCTGGTCGCCGCGCAGGCAAGTCGCCGTCGTCCTCCCCCTTCAGAAAACTACTCCGCACCGTCATCCGCCACTTCGCGGAGAGGCGACCCCCGGCCAGACATATTAAATACATACTTTGTTAGACCGCTTATATAAGACTTGGTTTATTTAAAGTTGGAACAAAATGGAGGAAGAGGGTAAAGAGGAAATTCGGCCGGCCTGACGTGCGGGTGCCTTGCCCCAGACGTGTGAAAATACCACAAAAGTTACCCGCGGCTGCGTTTCCCCCGGCCCGGCACCCCCGCACGCAGCAGCTGCCGCCGCCGCCCGGGCCCAGGTGAGGGCCAGGTGTGGCCCCGCGTCCGGCCGAGAGCCCCACACCTGCCACAGATCCCAGGCGTGCAGGACCTGTGTCAGCACCGCGATCCCAAATATTTATTCTCCGAAAGACTCGAAGGAAGAGTCTGTCTTACAACAGGGCTATAAATCATCAGGGAAAAAAAGTGCGTGAATAACAAAATGTTTCCTCTTGTACACAAATCCTAGCGTTTCTCGTTTTTTAAAATAAGTTATTTCTTTTACATGTCATCAGATTCCTGGGCCTTTCTACAGTGGTTTTCCCTATTTATAAATTTTTGGGGAAAAAAATGTGGGGCAGCAGTTTCTTTTTGTTATTATTTAAATCATCCATACTATGGCAGCAGGATTGTCAGCTGCTGTATTATCAACCAAATTGCTTAAAAAAAAAAAAAAAGGAATTATAAAAAGAATTTCTTTAAAGGGACACTTCTCAAGGCTGGTAGAGCTAAAATTAGACTTGCCAGCTGTGTTTTGGTTTGTGGGCACGTGCTTGCACATGACAGGAACATGGAAATATCACGCTTTACTCTGGCAGTTTGCTGTTCTCGTAAGCAGAGGGTTTTGCTATGGATTGCCATAACTGCCCCATTCCTAAAGGGCAGTGCAGGAAGCCATACACACAAAGTACTGCCTATACACCGTGCTTTCATCACCAGGCATTTATAATCCTTGGCACTTAGGTACCAGCCCTCTGCCATACAGTGGGAACACCACGCCATGCTCATACAGGTATGTGCCTCCTGTGGCAGGAGAAAAACTTTTACAAAACGAGTGAGCACTGCACAGGCATTCAGCGGGTTCCTGCACATCTGGATGAGCCCTGTGGAGCACTACCATCACCCCAGCTTCCAACAGACTCAGAAGAAAATCCTAGCTGAGTAAATCATTGAGTATTTTCTTTCCCTACCATTAGTATTATCATTCCGAGCTGGCCAGGACCATGTGTTCCCTCTTCTAAGGTCTCTCTTTTTCATTCATCTTCTCTCCTGAGAAGTGAATTTTGAAAAAAGATAGGAATGGGAGGAGAAACCTTCAATCCCCTCCTCCCAGCCTCACTGTTTGTATCACTGCTCAGCTTTAAATATGCTGCCTCTCACTGTAGTGCATGATACTTCAGTGATACTCATGCTCACGCTTTCTTCTCCCCCTGCCCGGCTTTCCCTGAGGGTGAAATAGACTGTTTGAGGGTTGGGATCTGCAGAAGTGAACAGTGATTACTTGACGGTACGTGATACTTTGAGCCGAGACAACTTTCAGATTGTTCTTTCAACTGCCAGAATTAAGTTGTTGTGCTTCTCTCCTCACCTTCTCAATTTTCCCTCAGGATATTAACGCAGTTTTTCTTGCTAAGCGGTTTGCTTGTAGAAGTGGATGTAACCAGATTTGGGAGAAGAAAGAACCTGTGTGTACAGGGTGAAATAAAAGATAAATGCTAAAGGAACTAGAAAACTGTGCATTCTGACCAAGACAGCTACATGAACATGCAAGGTTGTCCTCAGTCATTCTTTTAAATCCAGAAAGGGCTGTTTTGGCTCTGTCATCTGACTACTGTGAGTATTTCAGATCATGCCATAAAATTTCAACCCAACATTTCCACGCACTTCCCCATCAGATGCACTGGCTAGTAGCTCCAGCAGTTCTAGCAGCTGAGGAAAGGTGGGAAGCTACAGGAGAAGTGGGACTATTATCTGAGCGGGTAACAGCTCCACCTTTCTCCTGCTCTCTCTCTCAGCAGAAGTCCTCAATATGCAGATGCTTTGGATTTCCCTTTTCACCTGTAATCCTGACCAGGTGCTGAGCAGCCTCCGCTGTTTGCTCTGAGTGCTCAGCATCTCGTGTGATTGAGCCTTCAGAGATGCAAGACAGAGTGGAGGCAGCAAAAATAGGAATTCAATATAAAAGAGTGGGGGGCCAAGGGGAGAGGACAGGAGGCAATATAGCATAGCAAAAATGCAAATGAACAGCCACAAAAGCAGATTCAGATAGCATACAGCCTCTGAACAAATGCTAGTGCTGGAAAATGGAAAATTTCCATTTGCAAAATACAGACATCAAAAAGATCATCTGTGACTTGGGAGCACACTGTTTAAATAGAATCCCCTTCATTTTCTGGCCTGTGCATTTGAATAACTGAATCCACTTGCAAACTGAAATAGCAGTTTGCCTACCGAGTGTTAAGTATAAATGTTCCTCAAAAGAAAAGACAAGCTGTTCGATCTCAGTGAGCAACAGCGAGAAAACTTCACAACTTTTTTTTTTTTTTTTTTTTTTTTTTTTTTGGGGGGGCTCATTTTCAAACCCCACCCCGTNCAAGCCCCAGCCAGTCCCAGCCTCGGGAACCCAGGGAGCCACTCAGGTCCCAGTGCATCTGCAAAGGCCACTGGTGTCACTGCCCTGAGGGCAGATTCACAAGCCAGGTGAGCAGTAAGGATCTCTTCAATGGGAAATTTAGAAATTAAATGCAATAAGTGGGAATACAGCATCTGTAAACTTGAGAGCCAAATACATTCAAAGACAGGCACCAAAGGATATTAACCCAGCAACAAGCAAAACTGTGGTTAAGAAACCTGGAGATAACCAACAGAAGAGAGAAAACAAACAAACAAACAAAAAAAGAATCATTCTCCTGGCAGCCTGAAGTACAGAGAAATTACATATGTTTGGTTTGGTATTTTTACCTTTCATAGAATGCAGATTTCTTCATTCACAAAAACAGAGTCAAAAGAAAAAAGCAGATATCTGGTAGAAAATTCAGGGGCTTTTATTTGATAAAATGCAATTCTACTTACACTCTGCTTGGTTTGGTTTTTTTTAATAAGCTTACCTATCCCATTAAAACCTTCTAAAGTCATAGTATCTGACTCAGGGAGCAATTCAAACATTTTCTAGTTCCTTGCTCTTGAAAAGGAGCAATACATATTCTATAAGTCTCAACTTCTGACAAAATTGTGTCCAAATTTTCTAAGTCAGGACTAGAAAAATAGAGATACCACCACCTAAAGCAATATAATAGGTTAAAGAAAAAAAAAAAAGAACAATTATGTCTGGCTTACATTTTTTACCCTGTCTCTCTACTTTTATTCTCTCTATTTACTCATTAAAGCTATTACAAAGGAGACCATAGTGATGCTTGACAGCTTGTTTACAATGGATTGCAAGAAGAGCACTGATTTTATTTTTAGATCTGTCATCTCCTTCAGTCCAGCTACCCTAAAACTATTTTGATGAACACAGAACTTTACTATTTAGTGGATCATTTATCAAGCTGATTTACCTAAGGAGGGCTAACTGAGTTTCTAAGAAGTGACATACTGGTGCAACAACCAGTAAAGCATGTGATAGCCATGGAGAAGGAGGGGAAAAGACACAGAGGATCAAAACACTTGGCTGAACAATGACAGCATTAAGTGTCTATCTGAGTTGGGGGATGCCACAATTCTCAGGTGCCCTCCTTTCATAAGAGACCAAATACACACCAAAGTGGCTTTACCCATACACACACACCCTGCTTCCCTGCCTGCATGAAAAATCCAGGCAGGTTTGCTCTCCAGCCTTCAGCAATAACCATCACAACAACATGAAGTCTAGAATAAGGCAGAGCTACAGATGGCCTAAACTTAATCTGAAAGAGTTAATGGATAAGATTTTGGACAAAGAATTGCCATCTATCATCATTCTTCATTATTTTTCACTTTATCATCTTCTGTCTTTACATTATGGCTCAGGGGTTTCTATTAGTCTACTTTTACCTAAACACCCAATCCCTAAAGGAAACCTTTGGACAGCAGCAGAGTGAAAAATTTTAGATGAATAGTGAACAACAATGAGCATTCACTAAATTGTTTCTGTTTTCCACCTGATATAACCCCTTAGAAGCACAAGCCAGTGAAACTAGCAGTCAGTTGTACAGACAGATTGAAATTATGCACTGATGTCTTCTTTCTGCAGATGCTAATGGATACAACCAAAGTAAATAATACTTAGTCTTTTGTCTACAGTCTGTTTCCTACACATCTCTGAACACTTTGCAAGAGTTAATTCATCCTGCTCTGTGGAAGAGAATAAAGTAACATGGCAATGCCCTAGTTGTGACAAAAAACGGGGGATTCCTCTCACCTCATAAACCCTCATTTTTTGGTAAAAGCCACAGCAAATAAGACCAATGGGGGAAAAGATTGGTACTTTCTTTCAGTTCTGGAAGGGATTCATGTGCAGAGAAAGCAGTGCAACGGCAGTGAGAAGCAATGTGAAGAAATGGGGGAGAGACATTGGCTGTAGCATATCATAGGATCACACATCAATAGTTTAGGGCTTTGAGAAAATGCCAAGATTGCCCACAGGTTAGAAGACATGCCTTTCAAAGGTGGTATTTTATATAGCAGCTCCACATCACAAGTTAGTAAATATTGCATCTGGTCTTGAGTCTAAACTCTCAGGATAAAACAGGCAAACAAACCCCCAAACACTAAGAGGACTAGCCAAGGCCATTTCTCTCTTGCAGCATATTAACTTAATACTACCAGCATTAGATGTGGTGTGGATCCAGAGGGAGAAAATTCTTTGCCTCCCACCTTCCTCCCTCCAAAGTCCTGCTTACTAGTCACTTCCCCCACCCCTTGTTTACTTAAAATTAGATTGTAATCAGGGAACATGAGATTTTTTTTCTCTTCAGGAAGTTTATTTCTGAAGGTAATGGGGAGACGTAAATATGCTGCCTGTTTACTGAGGCTCATAAACATATACGAACACAGGCAATTAATTGTCACTGAAAGAGTTCCAGCAAACATGGAAAATCCTAGCTTTTTAGGGCATGTTTGACTAAATGTTCACCCATCATGTACTGAATTACTTAGTGAGATATTAATTTTGTGCTCCAGCTGAGGGTAATCACAGAACAAACTGGCATTATTCAAGTTTCTCTGTGAAATTACAGCAAGGGTAAGCTTAAGAACAAAGGCCAGCAGGAGTCAAGCCTCTCGACTTGAAAGGAATTATCTTTTCCTCTAATTGAAGTAAGGGCTGTTTTGTTTTATTTTGCTTTTTTCTTTCCTTCCTCTTGCTAGATTTCCAACAACACTCTTTGGCAGAAAGTCTCCTTGCAACAGGGTTTTGTGCTTAAAGCCCATGAGCAGGGGCTCATCTGCCTGGGAAAGTTTACTAATGTAATTGCACCAGCATCCTCAACAGCTAGAATTATACCCATGTAATGGTCCATATGGGCATTTTTCCCCAGGAGTGATTATGCTGGTAAAGGCCCCTATTTACACAAACCCAGACTTCTGGGTTCTGTTTTCCTGCTGGGGCTGCCGCTGACCTACACCGTGACCTTGGACAAACCACTTCTGCTGGTCCCTCTCGTCTGTCTCTGTCCCATGAGTGTCAACTGGAACTCTTTATGGTGAGAACAATCTCTGTGTTTTTACAGTACCACAGGGGAACCTCAGTTTTGGTAGGGCACCAAAACAACACAGCAGAAATCTGTAATAATGTATGTAAATATGTAAACAGTTTGTAGTTGTTCTACCATCCAGACAGCTATTAGAGAATTCACAGGCTGTGGCTTTTTTTTTTTTTTCC
>VZRX01015115.1:187289-207547 GCA_013398075.1 Notiomystis cincta
TTTTTTTTTTCCTGGGAAGAAGTTAACAATAGGCAAGAATGGAGGGTCATTTCAGGCGACATTCCATCACTATCAAATATAATAGATTCTGCTTTCTTCATACTTATATCCTCCCCAGCATGCCAAGACACATTTCTTCTTGTTTCTTTCATATCTGGCAGGCTTATTTACCCACTAAGTAACACTTTATCTAATGCTGGCTGTAAATAAGGCCTGAAGGAGCCTTTGCTAAAAATTTCTATTTCATCTCCTAACAGACCCCCTTCTAAAACATGGTACAATTATGGCACTACCCTTGCAATTTCATCCAAGATGTCATTCAAAAGTGTTTGTAAAAATAATTTTTCATTACAACTATTGGAAATTTTATGGTTTTGATGAAATCTCAAAACATTACGTCATGTTTTTCAGTTTAGTTCAAATTTGACTTTTTCTTTTAGTTTTGCTTTCACCCAATTGCAATAAATATTTTCCTACTTGATCCCCCTGAAAAAGGGAAAATCCAAGTCTAAAATAAAGTCTCTAAAATGTTTTCAAAAATATCTTGAGGAAAACCTCTCTTTTATCTCTCGACATGCAGGAAAATATTATTTAGGAAATATACAAATGAAATACCCCTATTTAAATCAGTCTCTAGGGAAATGTGTTCATCAGTTGTTTGTTTTTAACTGAAACTCATGACTGGGAAAAGCAAACTGCACTTTAGCTTGCACCAGTAAGCCCTACAGTAATTCAGAGTCTATTCAGTCCTAAGTATTTTATAAATAAAGAAAAATCACAGGTTGGGAGAACTGTAATCTTCAGCCATAACAAAATGCTATTCTTTTCCTTCTCACCTAAACACAACCGGGAACTGAAGTGGAAAGCACATAAAAACACGTACTAGGACTGCTAATGCCTTCTTATCAACATGTAACGCTTCCCTGAAAGCATTACAAGAAAAATTATAAGTGTCCACTAAATATGGAATCAAAAGATTGCGTGTAACAATTCCCAACAGAGGGGGAATTTCCGGCTCTCAAATTTTGTCTCACCAAGATAGGGAGAGAATGCACAGCAAATGGAGAAGTACAGTACTGGGAGTTGGGTAAAAAGTTCCATGTGCAGGTAAACTGCAGACTTGAACCAATTCTCTGTTTTTCAGATCAGTTCACTCTTTTATAGGAATAATGGCATTTTTTTGTAATGGACAGCTTCCATTTACCACAGAACCAATGCTGCCTGCCGTGCAAAATCAAACCTTGTGTCACACTAGATTACTGTCCATCATAACCAAAGAAAATGTATTGAACTGAATATATTTGGTCCAGGAAACCTGTATTTTGTCAGTTGCAGTACAGCTCATTGCCCACTAAACAGTACCAAGCCCATTCTGAACAGAGCTCACTGTAGAAATGTTTAACCTCCTAATCCTGCACTTGTACACTTGCCAGAACAAAAGGGAGGGTAATACCTGACATCTAACAAAAACAGAGTTAGGACTGATGCTTTCCTGTACCAGAAGAATTCTTTGGGTAAGAGATCATTTATTTCCTGCAAATAGACAAATGCTAATTATAGTTCAAATCTTCCCTCTTTTTTTCTTCTACCATTTCGTTTTTCTTTTCCTTCCTCTCATCCTTGGTGCATCTTTTCTTCAGTCTCGTTCATCAAATATTTTTTGCCTTCAAAAAATCTCATCAAATCTCTACAGTCTCCTTCATCTGAAACTTATCTGGCTTGAGAATAATTTGCCTGCCTTCTTTTATATATTCCAGCTGGAGTTTTTAATAAAGCACAAGGACTCAAGGCTACTGTATTTTTATTAGGAGATGGTGGAAACTTTATAGTGATTTCTATTCATGTTCAGCAAATGCTCTTCCCTATTGTTCTACCCTATTTACTGCTCCAAACATCCTATTCCCAAATAGTTCCTACTCTGTAATCCTTCATCTGTTTTGTTTCCTCTTTATTTCTGTCCCTGCCTAGCTGCCTGTCTTGCCAGCAAAAGCACTTTCTTTTTCTCAATTTTTCTCTCCATTTTTTTTTCCTGTTGCCCCCATTCCTCAGCCACAGATGCTTTAGGCTCCACTTTCTTACTTATGTTGCAGTTCTTTGAATGTAGAGCAAAAATATTCACGGGGGGAAAAAAGATACCACTGCACTATTCTTTTTAACTTGGAAATCCATCCTACTAGATGGGAAGAGAGAGCCATAAACATCTAAATTCATGTCAGCCAAGGTGCCTCGGCGGGGTTGTGGACGGAGTTAAAATAAAGGAGAAGGTGAGAATATTAAGTTCATTAACAGAGGAAGAACTGGGTCTCATAAACTGAGGACCCAATCAATCTCACCTCTTACTGACTGCTTTTCAATAAAGGGCTTTAAAGATGTTTCTGCTAAGTGCAGATGTACATGGGTTCCCTCCTTAAAATTGCAAGTAGTACACCCCCAGCATCAACATGCTTGTGTTTTCAGGATCCTATGGCAGCAAAATACATATCAGCTTAAAACCTTAACAGCAGTCTTTGCCAAAGAATTCTCACCTCATACAGCAGGGTAGGAATTACAAGCAGAAACCACTGAAAGTGAGCAGGAGTTAAATATTAATCTTTTGATACAGTTTTTCAGATGAAATACTGACACAAATTCAGCTTGCAGATAATCTGCTCTTTGGCCATTTGGTACATTCCCACCAAGAAAAGTGGTACAGTTTCTGTTCTGTGAACAGCTTTTATGAGAAAAACTCAAATAAGTTTATTTCATTTAATTGGGAAATTGTATTTTAGTAATAGATATTTCCTTGTTCTAGTCAATTGTTTGAATGTTTTATCAGAAGGGCCAGTAGTGTTCTATCACTATGAGGACTTGACATTTCCAATGGTCTCAGACATTCATTGGAGTGAAACACTGGTTTGTCAGATCTCTGGAACTGCAGCTGAATATTTCCATCCTGCAGATCACATCCTTCCTTCAAGTTCATGTTGAGAAATTTCAGTCAAACCATTTGTCCTTTTCCTGTTTGCCAGGAAAGATACATTTTTTTTTTACCTGTGTTGGAATAAGGTGGTGCCAAATGAAGGCAAAAATAGCTAAACTCATCCAGTTTCTTCTCCTTGGATAGTGGCTGGAAGGAGCCTGAAGGAAGGCAAGGTTCCTTAGAACATGTGGAAGAGGGACCAGAAATTTTGCCAAATGGGTGGCTCATTCTGCTAGGGATCTACCTTCTACCTTTCTTGTGGAAACTTTCCAGGTTTGGCCACGTGAGAAACACTTGAAAACACACAGTCCCTGCATCCTCAGCATGTATCTCCCTGAAGTCCTTATATCTGCTTCCCTCCCAGCTTCCATAGACCCCTGCAGACAGACATGGAATGGCACCTTCCTCCCAGGAACAGGAGCTGTACAGAGCAGGAGGCAGGGATCACAGGCATGGCAGGAGATGCTGGCACATAATTCTAGCAGTACTGTGAGGTATTGCATTGTCTCTGCTGGGCTGTTGGGGTGCTGCCCATCACTCATTGAGATGAGGAGGTGTGGAGGAGGGAGCACAAAAGGAGACTGAGGAGTAAAAGAGGGATGTGCCTTGGTTACAGGGGGAGTGAAGACAATACATCAGGGCACTGGTGGTGTAAAAGGAGCCCATGGTGAGTAAGCATTACAGTCTGAGGTGGAGAAGAATGAAATAGGGATCTGGAAATACCTGTGCAAAATGGGACCTGAGATTAAGAACTGATTAAAATTAGGAATGAAAAAGCGGCAGTGATGCCAACCAGGTAATTAAGACGAGCCAAATTGATTTGGAGGGCTAGGCAGGACATGAGAGGAGCCAAAATGTGTGAGAACAGAAGGACACAGAGACATACAAAGAAAAAAACCAGGACAGCCCTTTTCCCTCTGCATCCTGGCTGTAACCCCCAAATTCTTGACATTGACCACTCCTCTGTTGTCAACAAAAATCATCTACACCCAGCTGCAAAGTGATCCAACCCCTTTTAGCACTGGTCCACACAGACTATTAAAATCTAATGCTGCCAGACTCTCCATGTCTCTATGATAAATAGAAAGATTTCAACCTTGCTGACAATCCATTTGTCAATATGCCATGGGATGGCATTTCCAGGTTCCTTTATTTTTTAAAGCTAAAACCTTTTTCACACGTAAATTAAATTAAAAGAACAAGTGGGAAAATTCCATATGATCCCACATTTAAGGTTAATGAGTAATGGGATAATTATAATGAATAATAAAAAGATAACGAGTGTTCACAGGGAAGCCCATTATAACTGCATAGACAACCATTACTCTGTAATTTTATACCTTTTGAACACTTGATTTTGCAACCTTAATGTTTTTTTAACATTGTTTTTGCCTGTGTAATGATATATAACAATCTCCAGACACCATCTGCAGTCTTCACATTTCCTTGATACCTTTCAAACAAAATTTTATACAGAGTATGAGAAGAGGCAAGTCGTTATCTCACTGAGGAACAGCCAGCAGATAGTGAGGGATGCATTTAGTTGTTGCCTCTCTGCACTTTCATAATTCTTCTCTCAATAGCTGAGACCATGCTACAAACTCTTGGGCTTGGTTCTTCTTTTTTAAAGCCTCTATTTTTATGATAGTTTTGTAAAAATTTTCTGATTCTGCAGTTTCTCCCACTGGAGAAACTTCAAAAAAACATTCTGCTCTTCCCATTGGTCTAACAAGGGAAGACAAGTTAACAAGGTTTTGAGACACAATTAAATACTTTACTTTATTGAGTTAGGGTTGTGGCTGGGAGCACGGCATCAACCATTTTCTTCATTCCTTTCCATATGACACTGCACCCATTTACCTTAGTTTTATGTGCTGTCCTTCACTGCTGGACTCCAGCTTAGACATGGTACTGGGCACATTTTTTAATTAGAAAGAGGCATTGCATGCTTACAGACTATCATCATATTTCAAGTTTACTGCTAGGAAAGCCAATATTAATAAGGGTTGCTTTAGCATTTCTTCAGGCATTACATATTTTAGCTGCAAATGTCAGCTTTTAGCAAGCTCCCAGCTCTTGTTTCCAAAGTATTGTAATAATAATAATCATAATAAATGCCCCATAGGGCTGTCCCAAATCCTTGTCACTCAAGCAGCTCTGGGTCACCTTAAAGCCACTGCAAGTCCCTGAACATCTGCATCATTCAGACTGGAATCCTAATGTGTACCATATAGCAACCACTGCTACACTACCTGCATGCTTATATGCAGGTGGTTCTCTTGGCAGCTGAGATTTCTGTTTGCAATAAAAGAAAAAGCTGTTTGTAGTAAAGAGCAGACACTTTGGGGGGCCAGCTCAGCGAGCTGACTACCTGTGGAGCACACATTCTCATTTCCAGCCGCATGACCCTGAAACAGCCATTGCAGTCTGAGTGGAAAAGGGGAGTTAACACTAAATAATATTAGATAAGAGTCAATCTCTAGTCAGCACTCTTCAAACAGCAAGAGAAACATGTCTTAGGTGTAAAGTGAGAGATCAAGTAGGAGGTAACAGTAGTGAAGAATGATAGGGCAAATGAAAGACCTCTCTGCATGCTCCTCTGAATTGGTCTTTTCTATTATTAAGTTCTTGGCTATAAGTGAAAGGTGACGGATCCTATGCTCTCACTGTCACAGCAAGTCATCCACTTGTTCTTCAGCATCACAAAGAGCAGTATATGAACTTCACCATATTTATCTATCTATTTTATGAAATAGTTTAGTTGCTGCCTCCTTGTGTGTAGGAAACAGTAACACCTAATTCAAGAACTAGTCTTGTAACAGCACTTAACCAGCAAGACAAAAAAGAGAAAATAAACCCAGTGATGTATGGATACTTAGTTGTGTAACTCCTACAAAGACAAATTAAAACAGAGACTCTACATTTCAACATGCTGCATTGAAAGGGACCATCTCTGAACGGAAATGATGGATGGCTCCCTATATACAAACACTTATACACACATAACCCTGATCCAAGCAGGCTGGTAGGTGACAGGGTGCCATGGCACGCTTTGATCCCACGGGACTGTCTGGAAGCAGTTGGACCCGGTTCAGCAGAACTCCCTCTTAAACATCACGATCATTTCCTGAACCAGCTATTAAAACCCACTTCCAGCAGTAGACTTTTCAAGCTGCACACCCTGCCCCTCACTCCAGCTCCCCCAGGAGCCCTACAGCTCCTGTGGCTGCTCGTGCACGGCTCTGGAATACCGTCAGTGCTCAGTCCCCAGCTCTGGCCTCCTCCTTAGAGCTGGTGGTTGTTGCACGTCTGCCAGCATGAATACCAGCGCCTTTTGGCCGGGGAAGAGGTGTCATACCAAGCCTGGGATTTCTGGAATATGATACTAAGATTTCTACATTAGCCTGATGGAGTTTCTAAATTTCTACCTTAGTCACTTTGTATAACACAACAGAAAGGATATTAAAAGACAAGTTGCAAAATGAACAGCTAAAATTTTTTGAGCACTGGAATTAAGACTGCTTATTCCATCTTAACTCCATCCTTGAGTCTCTTCATTAGAAAAAAATCTTCAGAATTGCATCTAATTCCAATGTGAAGCCCCTTGCCTTGTTCTCAGTATTGAATGGGCACCGCTAACTGTACGACAAAATACTACATATTTTATTTTCTCATCACTTTTTAATGCCATACCATATTTCCTGTACAGCATTCAAACTCTGCTCTGAAGACAGAATTATTAATGTTTGCATAGACTCTCAGGCAGGTTTTTTTTCACTATAGTGACAGCGTGCTTTGTAACACATGTAAATTTATCTTCCTAATGCCTGAGGAGATGGAGAACTATGTTCATCTCCAGTTAACAGGTCGGCAACCGAGGCACATACAAAATTAACCAAAAAGTCATTCTCAGAATACTGTATATCCTATGGCACAGTTGTGCTCAAAGCTCAAGATCCTGCCAGTCATCAGCCACAAACAGAATGATGTGTAGCAACAAGACCTTCCTGTCCCCCCCTAAGGGATCAGCCCACCAAACTGCAGCAGTGAGCCTCATGGGTATCCTGGCAGCAAAGAGACCTTGGCAGGCAGGTGCTGCTCCAAGCCCCAGACCCGCATGTTAATCTCAGTCTTCTTGCTCAGTAAACTTAATCCTGCTCTTACAGCAACTGAAAGGAAAGATTCCTAATGGGAAGGGATGGGAAATCTTAACAATAAGTAGTTCCATCAATCCTTTTCTATATATAAAATTAATGATACTGAATTGTAAAATTATCAGAGAATGAAGCAATAATTTTATGAAATAGAGAGCTAAAATAGACTCCAAAGGATTAACATCCACAGTAGATTATCCCCTCCATACTAAATTGGGTAATGGATTTCTCTGAATAGGATATTTCTTTATAGCAGAAGCATGAGATATTCTTTTAAAAAAGATCTGTAATATCTTACTTTACATATGCCATGTGAGTTTTTTTGCTACTTCCTTCAGTCATTTAGAAGTAGTGATCTTGACTGACGACACAAGTGCATATTCTTGTCAAGATATCTTACTATAATGGGGAGGAACACACAAGCCACATATGATCTTCTTTGGAAAGAAAGAACAGAGGTCTCCATGTGAAGATTTCTGGTCACTAATGGAATATGGGAGGACACAAGTAGGCAAAAATAGCAGTGTGGTTAAGATACTGGACTAAACTTGGAAGATATCTTCTGGTTCCTGGCTCTGCTGCAGACATCCTGTGTGTCCTTGGATAAATGCCTCTTGTGAGGCTAATTTCATTTATGTGCTCATGTACATAGTAATGAGCCTCATAAACAGCCTATAAATATAATCACTTGAAATAATTTTTAAGGTACAATCTCTCATACTCAGTGAGGGATTTCATATTCTCTTGGGAAATGAAAAAGTGTTTTCTAGGCTAAAGGCAGGAGACTGGTTTGGAGCCATCTCTATTTCAGTGGCATCTGTGTGCACATTTAAATTTGGCACATGCAGTCGATTATGATTAAAAAAAAAGTCTGTATTATTTGCACTATTTCCCATTTTCTTTCTCAGACTGGGATTGTTCCTATACATAGGAACTCAGACTGTAGGAAGCAAGGAGAGACACATGTATAGATGATGACATCTTAGAAATATGTACTGGCTTCGTGTCTTTTTTGTTCAAAATGCTTGGAAACATCCTGTAAAAATCTGTGTGCATGCACAAGAGTTGTGATTACTCACACAGACACCACTGCAAATCACAAATTCACAAGTAAATTTCTACAGGAAGGGTGGTCCTAGAGCAAAGGCAGACCTGCCAAATCTGCCAACCAGTGTGATATTCCACCATTTGTCATACAAGGTACTCCTTTACTGCTTCGGGGAGTTTTTTGGTGCTCTGGCAGCCTCTGCTACAGACATCCAGAAAGGCCAGGTAAAAAACTGCTGCTCACAGCAGGTCTGCATCAGGTGGGCAGCAATGGACCCTGAGACCAGGCAGCAAATACAAACCATATCAAGATTAGACCACCAGAGTGCTGCCAGTTTTGTTTGTGGATCCTTATCCAGCCACTTGCTTTTCAACAAGAATGATCTCCTCCATATATCTTTGCAATTGTTGACCCTCTGTGGCTTAGATGAAGTAAATTATAAAAGTAAAGTTTTTAAGTCTTTATCTCTTGTCTGCACCTACTTCCTATGACTTTGTAAAAATACAGCTACCTGCTTTCCAAGGTACACATCCCTTACATGGGATAGGTCATTATAAAAACCTCCTTTTTTTTTTTTTTTCTAATTTAACCTAATATATCCAGTTAAAAAGCCATGCATAACCTCTGTGGATTATGTACAGGCAAAATAGAATCCAAGTTTGAAAATTCACCCCATCAGGAATATGTTTGCCATAAAACAAAGAGTTTAATAATATGAAAGTATAACTGAAGATACTCTTGATGATAAGCCAGGAACTAGTGTCCATTACTAATTTGTGAAGTAACTATTGTTTCCCTTAAATCTCTATAACATTCCTTGCACCGTGTTAACTGTTTTCAAATAACTAAACATGCCAATACCATAATGAATCAGACTACTAAAAAATAGCCTAAGATTGTTAGAATACAAAAAATAAATCACAATTCATGACATAAAAGGGAGCAGTCAATAAGGCAAAATCAAGGACATAAGCAAAACAGACCTGCTGTCTCCAAATAAAAAGCATCGAGGTGCAATGCAGATAGAAAACCTGTGACTGCAGGTTCTACAGGAGCTGATAATTCAAACATGATCACTTACATATAATCTATAAAAGCAAGTGCATAACTACTGTGATAGTTTTATAGTTACAGGGGGGTTTTAATAGTTTTTTTCTGGACGGGAGTCATCTTGTATTACCTAAGTGAGTTCAAGTTCATTTAAGGGCAAAGGTATGTTTCTGGAACTACTCCTGCTTTCTGATCTGTCAAAGAATTAACAACCTTAGCAGTTAGGAACAGAAGCCTTACCAAGCAGGATCCTTTTGTAAGGGAAAGGAAAGAAGACATGAAATTAAGAACCAGTGCCTCTCAGGAATGGCCTGAGCTATTTGTTAAATGCCTCAGCACTGAGATGTCCCAGTAAAAAAAAGGCTGTGGCAAATCAAGAATCTTGACACTCCCAAGAACTTGTTAATTTTGGCAAGTAAGTTATGTCTGGGAAAATGAAGTGAAGAAAGTGAGGATGTACTACTAATTGTCACATTGCAACATCATAACATTATGAATAACATTCATAATGCCATCAGATACCTTCCAAAAGAAGACTACTGATACAGCAAAAAACTGCCCCTAATATTGGCTCATATTTTATTAAAGCTGAGGATACAGTGACAGCTCAACAGTAAACTGTATGTAACAATTACTCAATAACAGGTTGTATGGAAGGCTTCAATAGTTTCTTGCTTGTATCCTTTTGGCTTCTTTTTTTCTCTTTTTTTTTATTTTTTGTCATGTAATGACAAGGACATTGCTCCTGTTCACTGAAATACCCCCAACTATACAAGCTGTGATCAGTAACACTTTTACCAGCATCTCACACTGCCCTTATATTGCTATTTTCTGTTTTTCAGGGAAATACATTCAAGACACATGCACAGAGTAAATCCAAAATGAGCCTTAAATAATCTTGTTCAGGGCAACAGAGAATAATGAGTGTGTCTTCAATGAGGGGCATAATTACAACAAGCTGTCAAAGGAAACTTTAAGAAGGTTTGGGGGCAGGGGGAATTAAAAGCTATTTACCTCTATCAAAGCAGAATGAATAAGGGTAATGAGTAATAACCCTGAGAAAATGACAACAAAGGGGAACAGTCTGAGCACCATGAGTGGGAAATTAATCAAGTTCCTCTTTTGTTAACAGGTGTTACACAATAAATTCCCTGTGTTCCACCCTGAAAAAGCATCCTTAATACCAGAAAAGAAAAAGTTCTAAGAAGTAAACAAAAAAAAAAAAAATGCTACCTTGTCCTTACAATACATTGGCAAATGTCTCAAAGCACCTTTTAGTTCAATATAGTAAAAGAAATACCAGAGCTCAGTGTTTCATGGCATTTGGATTTCAAATTATGGGCAAAAACCAGTGTCCTAAATTAACAAGTAGGCAATGGATTCATGACTAAGAGATCCATTTGGACAACACCAACTGATTTTTGGGAAGCACAAGATAACTGCTACCAAAGTCCCAGTGTACCTACTGGAGACAGGCAAGCTTGGATATCTTGATTACATCTACCACACCTCAGTCCCTTAAGCCAGGGAATACTTAGTTCAAGTCAGAGCAGCACAATGCAGTTGTGTAAACAGAAGACTGAAAATCAGGAAATCCTTAGTTCTAAAATGGGATCCAACTGTGCCCCTTTTTCCTGTCCACAAAAAAGTTAATGAAGCAGCCTAAGCAACCCGCCCTATCCTCCCTCCTGGACAGAAATAGGAGTGTTTAACTGCCGCTCTCAGTGAAGTGCTGGGAAAATTAACAGGGATGGATTGAATAAGTTCACATCTTCAACATATTCTGAGGAAGCAGAAGGCTCCATAAAAATTAAATATTTTTGAAATACTGGGTAGAAGATCTTTTCAAGGGGAAATTACTACATTTCCTTTCCTTATGTATCGATTACTCATTAGAGTGGCAAACCCGAGAAAGATTGGATTTGACAGCTCTCAAGGAATGGTTTTCATCCCTACATATGCTCTTGATTTGACACTACAAATAAAAACATTATTCAGTGGACCCCAATCATCTTCCAAAACTACTCCTGAGGGTCATAATTTTAAGACTTTCTGTGCAAATTATCTTCTCTAATGTCGATTCCAGCGTATTCTTATACACTTACATGTACTGGAGAAATAGCATGTGCAAGGATTGCTACTGCTGCTTCTTGTAAAAGTATTTGAGGACAATTCATTTAGATGCTTATTCATTTCAGAGATTTTTGAAATACACTTTGCACCTTCAGATTTATCTAAACTTCTAAAAAATCAATTTATATTTATTGAAATAAATATTAAAGACTTCAAAAAACAAAAGCTATTTCTAAGAAAAAAAAAACAACAAAAATAAAACCAATCCCAAGAGTATTAAATGTTCTGTATGTAAAAGCAAATGTGAATGCCCAAGAGATTATTTTAATGAAAAGCTATGGAAAACACAGATGAAGGTATTATATCAGATCATGGAACTGAGAGCTTAAAAAAAGTTCAGGAAGAAGAAACACAAGAAGGACAATGGCAAGGTCATTTTGCTCTTTCTATCAAATGACATATTTACAAATTGAAGTACATTAAAGTTAAAATAAACTCAACCAACCCCCCCCCCAAAAAAAAAACCCAAACCAAAACAAAATTAAAAGAAAAAAAAACCCACAAAAACAAAATCCCCAACCAATCAAAAAATAAAGCAAAACCAAACAAACCACCACCACCTTTTCTTCACTTTTTGCACTTAGGCAACTGACATAGTTGTGTTGAGGGATGTAGGTAGATGAATGGCAGTAGGTAATATAAATGAGACTGAATAGGAAAGCAGTGTTTGGAAAAGACCCTCTAGAAAGAAATGAGCCGTGTAGAGAAAACATGAGATCCCTTCGGCAGACTACAAGGCACTAAATTGCTTTTGAGGTTTGCTCTTCCTTTAGAAGCTCTTTGAAAATAAAAAATGTTCTTCTAGTAACCATAAATAATTTCTTTAAAAGAACAATGATCCTGCACAAGCAACCTCAGTGTCAAAGTCCAAAGAGAAAGAAAAGGTTCTAGAAGGCACAATGTCCAATTCACTTGCCAGCCAGGCACTTTCCTCCTCCATCTGTTTTGAAGAATCTCCCCCTAAAAAACTTTCACAGCTTTTTTATTATGCAGCTTTTCTCCACATTGAACAAATACAATTAAAAGCAATGGTATATAAATGTGAGAGTCATGGGCCTTGGATAAGTCAGTGAACCTGGCAGCATATTTAGCTCTTAAGTGAGATTTCACATGAGCATATACAAGCTTTAGATCATGTATTAAATTGCTTTGTTCAGAATAAGACAGGAAAGTTGATCCAATCACACTAAATCCTAAAGAACCAATTTATATCTGGAAGCACACAACCCCAAATCTCCTTTACCCAAACTACATGCTTAGAATGCATTCCAAACTTCCTGTGTGTCACTGGCCATGCTGAGCAGACAGGCCTATGATTTCTAATCTAATCAACCTCAGAATGACTGTGAAACCAACAGCTGTGTCTGAGCAATCAGAAAAATAGATACAGAACAAAGGGGAAGACCATCTCATCAGGGCTTCTCCCTCAAGTGCATAAACTCAACTTCAGTGGAAAGTATAAATATTTCATTCACTATTTTGTACTATATTTCTCCTGAGATTTGTCCTCCAACTACTTTCTTTTAAAGGTGCATTAATGTCTTCTTTTAACAGCATCCCTTCTAAACTTTTCCCCTTGCTTAATGGGCCTGAAGGGATTAAACCCTTAGCAGAAAAATGCATCTGTTGTACATAACATCACAGTATTAGACTATCATAATACCAACTCATTTATTTTCATTTTGTGGAAGTATACCTTCCCTTGAGAATGATGCTACAGGGTATATTTCCTTCCTGATGCTTCCTTTCATGTATTGTATGATGGTAAGGAGAAACACTTGTATTCAGACATCAGAAGCCCAAGGCCCACTTTTTGCCTTGCATTTTGAGGCCACATTATGCCAGAAAGGTATCTAGGCTGGCCAGCAGTGAGCTCCAGAATTTCTGCCTGTCTCAGTGAACATGCAATGTACATTCTTTGTGCTTGTCACAGCTCTGGACACTGACCAGATTGAACTGACTTTAATTTGCTTTTGATTTAGGTGACCTCCTTCCTGTTCATCAATTTGAGAAAACCGAGCTTAACATTTCAGTGAGGTCAGCTGTGGTCTAACTGCTCGAACACACACCATAACAGTCAAAACCAGCCCAAACAACAGTGCCATTTGTCTTGTATTGGGCAAGGCTTTGTCTACACACAGTTACAGCTTCCATAGTCCTTTGGCTTCACATTAAATAAGATTCCCTGCAAGTGCATCATAGTCTCCATCAAGATCTGGTCTCCAAAATGGCCTTGAAATCAAGAAATTAGAGGGACTACAGGTAAAAACTGGTAACTACTCTCTGTTACTTTGGTAACTTAGCTTTGGTGAACTTGGCAAAATTTGTAGTTCACCTGAATGGAAAGATGTTACCTCATCTATAAACTAACTTCACTTTAATACAGATAAAAGAATTTGTGTATATTTTGTGCCAGAATCAAATGTAAGATGGACATTTTCCTATTAGGACAAGAGAAGAAAGTCTTAGGCAAAATTTTCCAGGAGCAGTTTTTGAAGAGCATTTTTCAAACTGAATGGAGAAGGATGTTTAATTCTCCTAGCTAACATGATAGTGATCAGGAAGAAATATAGAGCCAATGTTTAATGGTTCAAATGGAGATGCTGGCAAGGAGCTGGCTTGGAAAGAGACAGATCTGCAGAGGTTTTGACTCAATATTAATCTATGTTGAACTGAAAACCCTAAGTGCTGGAAAGGGAATAGGTACCAAATTTTCCCGTTTCTTCATGCGAGCTTTTTTTGCGGGATCCTATGCCCTTCCAGGTTTAAAGGCAGTCATCAGTCTTAACTGAACAGAAAATTAAGATGTCTGGTAAATAACAAAGGCAGAAGATGAAGGGGTCACTCAGTCAGAAAGTAGATTATGCAGCCTGCAGTATGCTTGCAATGCGACAGACTTCCTCGAGTACACAAGTGTGTTAATCAATAGGTAGGATCTGTCTAAATGTATAACAAGCTTCACCTTCTGAGAGCTCATATTATCCAAGAGGGGGATTAATGAACATTAGCACAAAACAGAACCATAGTTGCAAAATCCTAAAATGACAGGGAGAGGAAAATAACACCAACTTGGAATCATTGCGGGCTCAGCCACTGAACGATGCTGAGAAGGGCACAGTCCCTGTCGACTGAAACTAGAGATGAATTCAAGCCACACAGATTCCAGCTCAATTTCAGACTTGCCATTATTTTTGCAACCCTGCACAAATCAGCAAGCTACTGTGACTGGACTGCCCTTGCTGTCCTTCTTCTCAGTGCAAACAGTGGAATAGTCTGCTCTGCCTAATGCACAGAATTATCAAGGAAGAAAAGGGTGCCTCTTATCCCTTTCCATGACTTTCCTGTTTACTATAAAGCTTTCCCTATTAGCTGGAAAATGTAAATGCATTTGACTTCCATATTGCAGCAATTTATGGTTGCATAATCTTTCAGTCTGGTCAGCCTTCCCTGTTGTCTTTCATCTTCCCTACATAGCATCTGTTTTTCAAAGACAACAGATTCTCCACTGTTGTCCTGGGACAACACTGGGACACCTTCCCTGAGGAAGACATTTTGTTGCTGTTCTGCTTTGTGTAAATTAGCAGCGACATCTTCTGAGATTTTTGCTAAACCTTTGGGGCTGCTTTTCCTTTGTAAGGTGTCTGACTACAGTGTCAGCTGTGTTTTCACACTGGACAGCCAACACATACTGTTTTGTTGGTGCCTTCATTATGATGAACTATGTAAAAAACAATGTACAGTGTCAAGGGCAGAGCATAACAGAACTGTATTATTAGCTTCAGCCTCTGAAGCATTTTCATGTCCATTTATCCCAGAATATGGACAGAATGCCTTAGTCAGGGTGGCAACAGTTACTAGATTCTCTTTTCCTTACCACCATTACATGTACAGCAAAAATACACAGCCCTATTGTGAGATTTTGTGGTCTGTTTTACTTTACCCTCAGGTGATAGTTCTCATTTATTTCTTGACATCATAGTATATCCAATGTAGAAGCTCCTGAGACTAAGAACTTTACTAGGACATAAAAATTGACTGGTTTTGGTTCTTCCTCCATTATGGAGAAATTTTCAATTAGAAACCTCCCAAAGACACCAAATCTTTAACATTTGGCATCTTGGCACTTTTAGAAAATTAACCTGTTTTGAATTGTCTCTTGTTAAGCACTGAGGATCAAATTTGCTTATCAGTTTTTAAACCATGGATACATCTCTCTCTCTCTCTCAAATTCCTTTTACATCCATAGAGCCATCCACACTTATAATAAATCTGAGATGGATCCAAGATTATATTGATCTTCAGATACTGGCTGTGTATATTAATCTCCACTATTTTTCTCAGAGTGTATTTCACTCATTGACAAGGTAATTGGACCACTGGGCATGTACAATGCTACAACCACAACTGTTTCCACAAAAAGCCCCTTTCTGATTGCATTTTAAGTTACTTTTCCCCAAGTCTCTCTCATAGATAAATGTTGACATTTTTTCAGCAATGGAAGATTACCTGAATCATATGGAAAAGGAATATATGAAATTACCAGGCACTTGTAATAGTTGGCCAGAAAGGTTATGAAACCAATAAGCACCTGAGTCAAGTAAAAGATTTGAATACGTCTGTAATTAGGGAATATTCACATAAGTACTTTGTAGTATTCAAATCTGAAATAAACACCACCATTCAGGTTGGGTTTCAACTTGTCAGACTGATCAAAACAGAAGATGTGCATGTGAACTGAAAATTTAGAAGGAAAGAAAAAGTTCCATCAGGCAGTAATATGTAGTTCATCTTTCAAGTGAGGAAACAATGACTCTGCATGTGTGCCTTTCTGTGGGAGGAAGGACACAGCTTTTGTGAAACACAGGCAAAGGTAAGACTGGAAGTTAGATTTGGTTTCTTATCCTTTAAGATGGCACATAATAACAGCTAACCCAAGGATTTCTAACAGGAAACAAAGGCTGAAAACTCTCCAAAGATTTCAAGGTAACACAAAAGCTAAAGTTGAAAAGACTGCATCAGTATTGGGTCAGTCAGACTAGCATCCCTCTCACTGCAGGCACAGTGTCAGCCCAATTTCCTTCTCACCAAAAGCCAGAAATCACCAGGTGGTGATGTATGCCATGCTTCGACAGGAAGATCATTTCATTATACTGCTAGGGTCAAATTCTGAACTCAGATGTATAAATACAGAGTGACTCCATCAAAACCAGAAGAGCTGTTTCAAATTATTAAGTAAAAGAGAAATTCCAAACTTCACCTGGATATAAGGAGACCATTATTTTATTTTTTTGCATGTGTAAACAACTATTTTAAGAGGCCAAGTATGACCTTAAATTCAAGGAGACTTCAACATGCTTATAACCCATAAAAAAGAAACCTGGCCTTCCCACATCCTCTGTTCTTCTATCTTCTGTTGCCTGATTTCCCAACCTATGATCTTTGCTCTCCAAACCCTCTCCCTCCCAACCCACTTACAAGCACTGAGAGAGCAGGAGCTGGAGTCAGAAGTGAAATCCTAAAAGCCTGCCTCATGCAAAGCAAAGTCAGATGCTGAGCAGCCAGATCTTGCTAAATTCCTCCTGGCTGCCTTGCACAGCAGCAAGAAAGTGCAATCCAGCTGATTGACAGTGACTGGCTCGTGCCTCATGCATAGATTGCTCAAATTTAAGGGCAATATATCTATATTGTAGAAAAGTTTCCTTGGAGAAAGCATTCTCTTTAACACTTACTAATATGGCAGAATTGAGAATCCTGTTGATTCGGATTTAAAATCTTTAACTTCCATTTTGGAGAAGCTGATGTAAATCCCCATCTCTCCCTTCCACAGTTTAGACCAATAAATTCACAGAAACCTGATCACCTATGAACATATAGTTTCCATCTTTCCTCCTAGATAAAGAAACCAATTCTTATCAGAGGAAGTATTTCATGTTCCTCAACTATTCCCATTGCTCTTGTCCCTAAGAAATTTCATAAAGAAGACTTTGCTTAGAAACAGTCATTTAAATTGACCACCAAGAGTAATGCAGTTTTCATCTTTCCTGAAGACATTGATTTTATTTAATCACAAATTCCACACAAGCTATATTTCTGTGTAGCCAACCTTCTAAACACTCTCCAAACAATCTCTTTTTAAAAAAAAAATCTTGTACTTGCCATACCTAAGGATCATACCAAACTTTGAAGTGATTTAACAGCAGACAGCCACTAACCACAAAAAATCATTTGAAACTTCAGAAGCTGTAGAAATTAATTGTTTCTTTTAGCTGATTATAAGCTTATAGCTAAGATTATACAAAACAAACTTTAATTATTGCTAAAGAGCAATGAGTATAAATTTAAGCTGTAGAAAAAAAAATAAACAGTCTATAAATAGTATCTCAAAATAAAATGCAGTAACTACACTGTGCTAAAAATAAATGATCCTACTATTATTCTAGGGAAATATTTTATTAAATCTCCTAAAGTGTGATCCAAGGCTCTGGGATTCACCCCCACTCAGTAAAACTGCTTAGAGAGAGAGCAGACAGCTCACAACTACACAGTTACCAGAAGAAATACTACATTTTACTAGTGAAAAAGGCCAAAATAGTTCTCTGTGCTGTATGAAAAATTTGGCCCATATAAAGGAACTTCAATCTATAATTAATACAAATGTTGAGTATTATTTATTTTAAATTCTAGTTGTGAAATTTATTAATTATTTTCCCTACAATTCAAATTTTAAAAATTGTTTTCCTTTATGTTCCTACCAGCATAGACAGTTGTCCATCTCACAAAACATTGCTCCAAAAAGAAAGATGAGGAAGATAACAGATATTCTAGGAAATGTTTACTTGATGTGACAATGCTCTTCATACTTTAACAACTCAGTCAGGGGTTCTAATGTCATATTCAAAATTACATCCAACTTTTTGTTCAAAAACCAAGGACTTTGCTATAATTTGAATTTTATTCAGAAAATAACAAGGGAATAAACAGGATTTTTAAAATTATATATCAAATTCTGCTTTCTTTTTTTTTTTTAAATAATGTCTTAGAGTTCAAGCTACTCATTAACCCCTGTGAAGGTGGTTGTACGTAACCCCAAGTGTTATTGATGACTAATGAAATACTTCTCTGGGAAAATACAGAAATATTTTCAGTTCAAGTGTTTGTTCAGATGAGAGGTTTCAAGTCAGTTGGCAGCACTTCAGTAAAACCTCAGAAAAGCACTTGAGCCCTTCTACCATCTTAGCTACTCAATTCTTAACCCTTCAGCCCAAGTGTATCTTGACTTCAGCTTCGGTACAACTAATGGCCATTACAGCTTTTAGTCCTTGGGGCAGTGTCTCTTCCACTCCAAACACTACAGGAAAAAAAGGCATCTGGACACAGGCAAGGGAATAATGTCATTTCCACCAGAAACAACAGCAACCTCTCTTTCTAAGGATATCCTCACTCTCACATGCAACAATAAAGTATTCTTTCTCATTTTGCACCAGTAAGTCAACTCCTACTTGGAATGCTAACCTCGACCCCCACTAATTGTGTATTAAATTGTCTAAAATACATTTTCCTCAGACTGTCCCTCCCAGGAACTGCCTAAGGGAGGAGTTCTCCATAAAAACCATTGAGAACAATTGTTTTTCCTACTTTTCCTTAGAACTGCTGCAATTCCTCCAGAAACAGTGATAGTTAAAAAAGAAACAACAGAGCCCCGACTCTGAATTTATGAAAACAAAACAAACAGCAGCCTCAGGGTAATTTCTCACCAGATAAGCAGGCTATCTTTGAGTAACATTTTGACATACAGGCACAATCTTCATTGCAAACCTCAAACTTTTGGAGAGAACTGGGGAGTCCAAACACAGGGAATGATGGACAAAGCCACCAGATCAGCAAATTAGTTGTTCCTGTCCCTTCACTGGCAGAAACTTCCAATCCTGTCCAGATGACCCAAGCCAAATCCACACACCTTTAGCTCTGCACTTCAAAGGACATCATGGGAAAATGCCTCAAAATGGAAAGAAAAAGTCTGAAGCATAAACTGGCAGATCCATACTACTTGCATGAAAGTGAAGGGTAGAAAAAAGTTAATGGACATATTTGGAGAGTGATGGTAGAGACCATTATTTTAAAAGCTGGTTAAAATTGTTACTCTGTCATGGCATTACTAATGAATAGCAGGCAAAACTAAGGTTACTTTTCTGAACTCTCCTTCACAAAATAAAAATTCTTCACTTTTCAAGTGAAGTCCTATGTCTAATAGAAATTCAGGAAGATAATTTGCTGGTTTTAGGATGCTAAACCACTGACAGAAACATTTAGAAATACCTTAGATTTCCCATGGCATCAAATTCTTGGGGCTATTCCCTTTACATGTTTACTTAGATTTGAAAATACTGTTGTGCTGGTGGGTGGCTTATGTAGCTCTCTCAGTTTGCTGCTTATTTACAGCAAATAGAGCTCAAATAGAAAGGGCTTCTCCTTCTGTACCCTGAAATTAATCCTGATAGATGACTATGGCTCATTATAAGTAGTTTAAAAAACAAAACCAAACAAAAAACCCCACCATCCTCCCAAGTACAGCATCTCCTTGTATGGCAGGATGTCCACATATTCAGGGAAAGGTGGGTCTTCAACTGGAATGAACTGTCATATTAATGGAAAATGGAAATTTTCTGTTTAAATCTGCAGCTGATTTCTACATCATCTGAAACATTACAAATTGTGTTTCTCATTATGAAGTAAAACAAAATCACCTGGGAAATTAGTTTTACTTCTCACCTTCTTTGTGTTAAAAGCAGAATGTAAAAATCTGAATTGAAAACCAGGAATAACTGACAGACTGTTTCCCCAGTGAAGGATTATTATGGGAACACATAAAACTGGACAAGTATTCTAAATTCATCCCATTAAAAAAAAAAAAAAA
>VZRX01015115.1:216141-230933 GCA_013398075.1 Notiomystis cincta
AAAATTGAAACGTGAACTAAATATCTTTAAAAGAAATCTGTTCATTTTGTGTAATTCTCAAGCAACAAATATGATGGGAGAAAGCTGCTCTGCAGTTCTACGTGACCACAGCTAGAAACTGTTTGTTTACCCAATGCAGAATTTTGTTCTGTAAGCAGATCTCTACTATCATTAAGTTATTAATCATCTATTGAACATAATCACTCTGGGCTGAAACCTCTATGTAGCCTGAGTATCTTAACTCAGTGGCAGGCAGATTTGCTCTTTAAAGAAAGGGTGAGAACTTTCACTTTTCAGAAACGGATTCTGAGCTGCAATTCTGAAATCTTGGTCTCCATTTTCATCACGATGAAAGAAAAAAATATTAAATTATCTAAGTAATGATGGATCAACTATCACTGTTTTAAAATCTACATCCCAATGAACTAGTTGGAGAATGCTAAGGACATCCTTTTCCTCACATAGCAGTGCCAGGAGATTTTGACCTTAGAAAACTGAAAAGGCAATTCTATCACGCTTCAATATATAATTACTTATCTTACTTTCCAACTCCCAAACAAAATATTAAGATAAACAGCTTGACTTGGTACCAGGCATTGTTCATGGCATGCTCTCCTTTACGATGCTACAGCTTTCAGAGTTCTGTTTGCCTTGCATAATGTACCGTATGTGGGGCAGTGAATTACATTCCTTTCTAAGAGACCATGCTGAATTACTGTTTCTTTCCCAGGACTCAGAGGTGAATAATTGCACCTGTCCTCCTTAAGCAGACAAAAGACATTAAGTAGCAGCCAAATGGAAAGAAAGATTTAAAAAGAAAATCACTTTATAGTTTGGCAGGAAAACAACTCAATCCAACCTTTCACCCAGCTGTATACAATATGAGGATTTCTACGAGCGCAGCTTCTGAAGAAAATGAAGTCTTCAAAGAGAGACTACTCTGATAACAAAGCAGAAACTGAGGTGCTTTCTAGAAGTTTAAAAGATCCTACTTTTAAAATAAATCATTGACAATAATAAAAGAAAAAAGAAAGAAAAAAGATCAGCTACACATCTAAGTGTTTGTGGGCAAATGTTCTCATTTACATGACACAAAGAAAGAAATAAAGTAAGATGGGAGAACAAATAAAACCACATGGCTTTTCCAAGACCACACAGAGATGCAGCAGTAGAACCAAGCACAGAGCAGAAGTGAATATGCTGGAACTTCCTGACAACCTTGACAGTGTGTCACAGACTCATGGTATCATTTAGGTTGGGAAGGACCTTTGAGACAGAGTCCAACTGCAAAGACTTTTCGACCACGCTGAACATAGAGGCTGAGTTTTGCTCTCCCTGACTGCAAGCACCTGGCAGGGAGATTTGCAGCAGCTCTGGTTTCAGCAGAGCAAGCCATGCTGGCAGGCATCCAGGGACAGGTCACCGGGGCAGAGGGACAGAGCCTCAACAGAGCACTGCCTTTGGTGCCAGGAAATTCCTAGCACCTGAGCATGCCAGAGGGCTAATGCTCAAATAGACAGGAAAAAAGCATGAAAGGTGAAAATACTGTAGAGAATCTCTGCAAAGACCTTTGTAATATTTCCAGAATCTTTCAAGGTTTTTCCTCTTGCATGGAAGCTGACTGTATACCCAAGGAAGGCAGGTATTTGTACATAAATGGAAAAATATTCTGCTCCTTGTGAAACTTAAACATAGTCAGTCTATTTGGCAAAATCCAGGCAGTCCATCTTACAGCTAAAAAGGTAAATGCCATGGAAAACTCTATTAAAATATTGACAGCCCCCAAATAAAATAAAAGCAGGAAAAAAAAGGAAACAAAGGAGTGATGCCTTGAGGGGAGATGCCCTTGCAGAAAGCAAGTCTCTTTTCCCAAGAGCACAAATGTATTTGACATCCTTAATGAGAACCTGGTATAGCATTGAAGAGAGACACTGGTGGAAAGCAAAGAGCATAACTAACCATACCTGCTTTCAGCTAGAAGTTTTGGGCTCCACTAAAAAACCTCTATCACCTAATAGTTACAGGTTTTAGAACAAAAGCAAACACTGCCTAATTATATACTTGGAAAAAATACAGAAAAGAGCCTATTTTGATACAAATCTGAGGTCAATAGCATCCTTACCAAGGAAAAAGTCAACACATCATTGTGATGAGTTGTTCTCTAGATTTCAGAAATAAAGTTTGTTATTTTGTGGATCTCTGTTTTTCCTCTCAAAAACTCCAATTCCCTCCTTCAAGAGTAATGCAGAAATACATTCCACACAATGCTTTCAGTCTCCCCATCATAGAGTCCTCCCACAGTAACCTTTGTCTTAAAACTGGCCAAAAGTAGAGAAATTAATGAAAAACTTGCCCAAGACAGACACACAGACCACAATGTCTCTCAGTTGCTGCTTTTAAAGGAAACCCAGCTAATGAAAGCAAGAGCAAACATTTCAACAAAGGTGACAAAGATGAAAATTTAGATTGCTTAGCAAATTAAGCATGATCACACAAGGAACTCTAGGATTTTGATCTCTTTTAGATCATGTACTCTCAACAGAGTGTTTAAATCACTGGTGGAACACATGTCAGAAATCAGCAAGGGACAAATAATCTTTGGTCAGCATTTGGGTTTACAGTAAAGCAACATTTGAAATTTGTCAAGGGTAAAAAAACTGAAATGTCATCAAAAGAACATTTCAATTTTGACAAATCAATATTTCCCACAGACATGCATTTCTTCCATCTCCCTTTGTAAACAGAAGTCGTTGTTGACAGTGCTGTCGAATGGCATCCCTGGTGTAAATAAATCTCAAGGCAAGGAGATAGGTCTAAGTGCAAAAGGAAAATTTCATCCCTTATGCCTTCACTGAATTGGGTGGGTTTATATTAAATCAATAACCTCAATTAAAATTAAGAGAGAAGGGAAAGAGTCCATCAGCAAAATTATTTGAAGTAATATTTGCTCAGACTAGTCCAAAACTCTTCACCCTTGGAGGCTGCAATACAAGGAAGCTGCCTGAGCATGTTAATTATTTAAAATTAAAGCAACACAGTTGCTGGCCTTTTGCAATAATCAATCTTTCAAAAAGTGTCAGGTGTCTCCAAAACATGTGACAGGTTGGCAGTTTGTAGCATCTACTGTCAAGCCCTAATACCAGGATTTTCTCTGGAGTCTGAAGGAACTCATTGCCTTAACTAACAAATCCTAAAGACAACCTGTCTGGCTTATTGAAAATGAGATGGAGGTGCTAAATTAGAACCATACACCTCCTATTTGCTAAATTAAAGCAGAAAACCAAAACAAACACTGGAAGCGTGTATATACATATATATAGGCACACATCTTCATGAATACAGACAGAAATACATATAGAGATATGTATAGGTAGATATATATCTGTAGCTGAAAATTATAGACATTGACTAAGATCTGTATTTACTGCCTCCTACAAGCCCATTTTACAGTCTAAATTTAGGGAATTTTCTTCTCATTCTAAAAAAAAAAAAAAGAGAGAAAGAAAAAAGGCAGCATTTGGTTTGGGTTTTTAAAGTCTATTAAAAATACTATCTTTCTGTGACTTCTTCCACTTCTGTATGCAAGAAAAAAAATGTAGAATCAGCAAAAAATTTTCCATAGAGTCTGTTTATAAACAAAAAGTTCCCATTTCCAAAATGGTTGACTTTATTAGCACTTGGAGGTGGTGAGAAAGTTTCCAGCAGTAGTTATTTTACCAATAAATAACTGCTGTGGATTTGGTAATTTCAAAGATTTCAATTATACTTCCCATGAAGAAATTTCTTTTTTCTTGAAAATTAGTTATATACATATATATATATATATATTCTTGAAAACTAGTTATATACAGAGGATTTTTTTCCCAATCTTGCTAGCATTAATGGTTGAAAAATATTTTGTCCTGTGTTTTTTGCAGAAAATTTTACTTTTTTCTGTTAAATTACTCACAAGAAACAAATCATTAAAAGACATCAACAAATGTCAATCTACAAAATTCTTAACTTAATCTGTTAAGAGAAACAATGACAAAACATAATATGTGTGATGTGTAAATGAGTAGAGGATACTGGAAAAAATAACATTAAAACAACATTCACACACAAAAACCAGAATTCTGAAACCAAACACCTCTAAACTCACTTACGTGGAACTTCTCCATTTCCCCAGACCTTCTGAAAAATATTTGCTGCGAGTCAGTTGAAAGGTTTTGTGTTATCAGTGCTCTCCCTCCCCTCTGAGAGGCACTGCCTTTTCAGAGCAGAGCATTCAACTTCAAACTGTAATTGCCATCCATCAAAAGTACTCCAGAAAGGAAAAACTCACTTGGTCAACCTGAAGCACCCCTGGGCAGTGGCCTTTCACACACTCCACATTAGCCTTCCCAGATCTGGTTGGCAGCATCCACAGCACTGTCCCTTTGCAGGAGCCAAGCAGAGCCACAGGCAGCATTTAACACAATTATTACAGCATCACATGCACATTTTTGAATAAAACTACTCTTTGAGGTAAAATACAGTAAACTACTTTGGCTAGAGTCCTATATCGCTGGTGGCTTTTCCCTACAACCCTTCACTAAAGTTCCATTTCAAAGCTCAATACACAAAACAAATATGCTGGATACCTCAAAGGCTGAATGTAAAACACATTGGTGGATTTTGTGATTTTTTTTTTTAAAGGCCTGGCCAAGTTTTAATGGGCTGTCACACACGAATGATTATGAAAGCACTACAATGAACTTAGCTGATAAGCTGATCTGATCGGAATTAACTGCATGTGATTGCTGCTTTGAAAAGCTGGCCTAAAGAGGCAGCATTGAAAGCAATCTCACAAGTCACTGGTACCGCTTGCCTCAGCTATAAGTAAGCACAGATGGTGAGAAAAGTTAATTAAGAGACATATTTGTTTGGGGGTTTGAAATTTCCACCCTCTCTTCTCCAAAGAAGCCAAGCCACAGTGAAAATGTGTTTTACGTTTGTGGCCTAATAAGTTCATGTTTTTGAGGCTCTGTTCCTGTAGATGGAGGTAATAGATAAACAGAATAAATAATTTATGTCAGCAGTTAGCATATGGATTTGCAGCTGATCACTAAGCTACTCATTGCACCTGATAGCTACAACATCTCGTCAATTAAAAATATTCCTTTCTCCACGATCCTTCGTTACTTTTCCCCTAACTGGCACAGCTTCTCTCTTATACCACAAGTGATACCTAGCAATGGGGATGTCACCTTTTTCATTCTCATTTTAATGACTGCCTCTTCATTTTACACTCTCACTTGTTCTTGCCGTATTTCATAAGGAACATGTCAGCAACTACATGAAATAGCTTCTGGCGATACATCTCTCTTTTCCTTCTGGTTGGGAACTTTCTTTCCCACTTCTTTCCAGCCCACACTTGATCTTTCCCCAGATTAACTAACAGGCTTCAGAAGCTGGAGTTGTCACCAACTTCAGAAGATCAAAACTCACCCTTTACACTTTATATATCATAAGACTGTGACCAAAGTGACATCTGGCAGATATTTTGCTCAGTGGTCCTTCAACAGTGTATAATTTCTTGGATCCGTTTCCACATTGTTTTCATCTGTGGCTATTATAATGACAAGGGCCAGCAGCACCAAAGAAATACTGGCTAGAGAATAGTAGGGAGGAATCTCACATGAAAGGCCCATGAAGGTAAGAAAGGGTTAACACTGAGGACAGAGAAAGCCAAGACTTCAGAACTTCAAGTGTAATTGAGAGGTTCTTAGAGAGACACTTCCAATTCATGCCTACTGTACTATTTATTTCCTTTCCCATCACTGCTGATTATAAGGATGTGCATGTGTAAAAAGAAGTTTCTTCCTCTCTAATCAGACCAGCTCTACTCCACGAATCCACAATCCACTGTTCGTGACATTACAAAATGAATCAGGCAGGAGGCTCAAGTCAGATCAGAAAGTGACAGCTTTTGTTTAAACAGATATCTCAGAAATTAGTGATGACAGTATTATACCACATAAGCATTTCACTCAGCACTGTCTCTTTCTCTAAGGAGAGGTGCAACAGAATTACTCACTGGAAAGATCTTAGTATTAAAAAAAAAACCCAACCCAAACTTGACTGCTGATCTGTTCTACTTATATTTCTAGAGAAATAAAGGTCTGTTCTAAACAGGACATCCATGCTGTGTATTGAATACTTCCTGAATTTAAGGAAAGATACTTCTTAAAACATTATCCTTGCATTATAATGTATGGCCACATCATTTATGGTCTATCTTACGAATTTGGTATACATCAGTAAATTGTTTCTGTCAGTCTCATTTTGGTGTTATAGAACCAACTCTGAGTAGAGCATTACACTTACAAAAACGTGTTCCCTAATTAGATTTACATTTCAGAGAACAGGATCACATCAGAAAACTAGAGATTCACAACCAACTCCAATCCTCACTGAGAACCTTCCTACATAATTCTACAAAAATCTTAGCCAAAAGCTTGATCTGTGTTATATATATAAATATATATACATTTAAAACTAATTATTTGCCATTACATATATATGTATACACACAAACTGATAATTGTATCTCAGATCATCAGGTGGTCCCTAAGCATTGCATTATATAATCCCATAAAAATGGCAGGTTTTCTAATTTTATAAAAGTATACAAAATAAGTTGTTAAAACAGTCAATCACTGAGAGCTCACTACAGATGTTAATCCAATTTGTGTGGTAATGATCAGAACAGTCAGTTTACATAAAGCATTACAGCTGTGCAATGCTGCAGTCCAGCAGTTCTGTCATCAGCAATGAGGCTTACCTACCTGGAACTGGGAATTTTTCCGATGGACTCTGCATAGTCATGCTGACAGTGAGTAAGCCCTTCCATTAGAGTTGTCCACAGTGACAGCCTTGCTCCCCTTTCTGCTTTTCTGTCCAAGGACTGCCAGCGGAAATGTGTAAAAGGAGCTACAGCTCCTTCTACTGGGTCTTAAGATTTCTAAGATTAAAGATCTGAGATCCTACAAGGGCTCAGAGAAGTGAGTGGAAGAATGCCAGTAGTGCCTCATAGCACTCTGCATCACGTTTTTTTTTTTAATTCTGCTTTTCACATTCCAACTAACAGCATAATTTCAGAAGCAATCACACATTTAAAGAAGCCACAGAAAGAAGTCTGGGGACAGACTGTTGGAATGGGACTGCTAAGCAAACTGATTGTCTGATCCATATATGACATCTCAGATGTAACAGCTTGTAAACATTATGTGTAGAACTCCAAATAATAACTCTACAGATTTAGCCAATCATGCTTTGAAGGCTGTCACTGATCTAGTGGAGCGTGACCAAATCCTGTTAGAGCACAGAATAGATTCTGGCTGAAAGTCTCACACACGCTAGGTTGGGAATCTCGATAAGGATTTCAAAGACATCACACATGCTACAGAGATGTATGCACACGGAGAAATTAATACACACAACTGAATTCATCATCCCAGGGGCATACAACAAAGGTTTCAAACCCTGCAGGGTAACACACTCTGTAACAGCTCTGTCTGCTTCATCAGAGAGTATCAAATGGCCAAATTAATCCATAAGCAAGGACTGACTTTTACAGAGGTGAGCATGGCAGAATATGAGACTGCTACATGAATATCCAAGAATGGTGTAAGAGACTCCCTTACAATTTCAGCTGGAATAGTCCAAAGCTGATGAGATCTGTGTTTGTTTGCCCACTTTACATCCATTGGCAGTACAATCTAAGTAGTTCATTTGTTAGACTTAATTCAATGGACAAGATTTCTGAAGGTCTGTGAAATTCTATCATCCTTCCAACAAAAGGTGGAGAAAGGGAAATGAAGTGAGTCTTTGAGACTTTTGAAAAAACATGGGTAGGAAGCCTATGTAGATGTGAAAGTGCTCGAAGGGCACTATCACTCAAAGGTTCCTATCTTGCCCAGCAGGGATAATCAGAATTACTTTGTCTACTTTTTATCTTCCAGTGTGAAGAAAGTTCAAGAGAAAAGCATGTTAGAGACTAGGTGTCTTCTCCTATTCTGAGCACTACACACTGTATTTTTCTGGCTGCAAGCCTCCAAGTATGAATGCCAGGGGAATTTCGAGCCCCTAATAACAAAAATCATTTACTATGAAGGACCATCTACTACATTATCATTTATATTAGTATACTCAGATCCTGCAGGGTATCCTGCTTCCCAGTACAACTAGAAATTAGCACCTTCTTGTTTGTTCAAAAACTGCATTGCACTCTTGACTGGGATGATATGCAGTCTGTTTTTCCCTTAGATAACTCAAGAGCTGAAAAATTACCCTGTTTAAACAAACTTCCTGTTCTTTTCTTTCCTAGGGTGGAAAGACTGCTTGTAATCAATGATTGCAGCACTATGGAAGAGAGATGCCAAGTGTGCTCTCTGATAAAACAAAACAAAAACCCCACCTCTGGCTCTGACATATTTCTCAGGACCAGCCAGAATCATAAGGGTCTCTTAACATTGCACTTTGTAAGATATTTTTTCTTTCATTTAGAAGAAAAAGAGAAAAGAATTAGAGGATTGATTTTTTTTTTTTTTTAGTTACATTTGGCCCAATTAAAGTGAATCTTTTTTTTTGTCTCTTTCAGCTTTTCCCCAAACAGTAGAGAAATACAAGGCTTTTCTCTTGGCACTGTCTTCAGGGACTAATATCTTTAAGTACTTCAAGGGCAGATCCAACTCCCTGACATTTGTCTGCCTTGAACTTGCAAAGCGCCTGTAAGTTTGTTAGCCTCCAAAGTGTCAAGGAACTGCAATGATCTTTAGACATATTCCATGTGGGAGCTTTTGCAGAAACAGCTTCATACAGCTCTACAACCTACAACTTGTTCTGGTGAACCTATGTCAGATGAGGGCAAATAAAATCCTCTGAAGTAAAGTAGATATCCAGTTGAGCATGTAATACAGGGAAGATTCACAAGTAAAGGAGCTTCCCTGTATCCAGCTTTTATTGTTGTCATGTGCCATAAAAAGGTTGGTTTGAGGTCAGATTAAACAAACCCAAATTAGCAACAGGAACCAGACTAATTCTAAGTTTATCATACACAATGAAACAGATATCTAACCAAATATTAAGGCATTGGGTTTTTTCTTGGAAACTTGAACTTCATTTGATGCTGCAGGAAGGAGGAACTGAGTTTCCTGGAGTGCCTTGCCCAGGCCCTGCTTATGGACTCACCCTCAGAGAATACAGAAGTAGGGGAGGTATGGAAAAAGTGTGTGGTCACAGTGGTAGGCTCTGCAACGGCAGCTAACCAGCTTCTTACCACCAGCTTAAGAAATCTGTCCAATCTCTGCCGATTCAAACTGCAACAGAGCTCCTCAGATGAGCTGGAACCACGAAATGTGCCAAGTTTTGTAAACATTTGAACCCAGGGACACTGAGGGCAGGACTAATCAACCAATCTGCACAAAGGTTTATGCAATTCTGCACATTGTAAAATCTCTACTTTCCAGCAATCAGATAAATCAAATTCCAAACTGATGTATCATTTCCAGTGACTACGTATCAAGATGCTCAATGTATACATTGTACAGATTGTATATGTACAATATACAAATACAAATTCTAGTGGAGCTACCCTCAATTTTAGTATAAACAAAGGAAAGATGAACTGTGGAGACTGAAAAAGACTGAAATTAAAATTTTAATCTCTCCTCCAACATTCTTCTTATATGCACTTTTGCTAAGCAGAGTCAAAGCTTGAGTCACAGAAGGGATAGTGTTTATTCTAAGTGATCAAAGTTAAGGAGCAGTTAATGATTTGAATACCCACAGTTTAAGATAAATTAAGCTGTCATGGGACTCTTTTTGAGCCATCATTCTAAACAAGGAAAATATCTGTGCCCTTCTGATGTCAAATACTTTTTACTTCTTCACAACAGTTTTTATCATTTTCAATGACACCATAATGGAAATGAGCAAACAGAAGAATCCATAGAGATGTTTAATTTATTCTGAGAACTCATCACCTCAGAAAAGAGGTAAGATTTTACAAATTTATTCCTCTCCTTTATTTCAATTACCATGCTAATGTTTGAGCCAATTCCTAACCCAAACTTCTGGCAAGGATTCTGTTGGCAGGTGAGATAGCAAATCTAAATCAAATCACAAAGATCTTGCAATAAGACTCCATGGCACAATTTCCATTCTGTACCAAAAGCTGCACTTTCCCATTTCCCTACAGGAATTCACTATAGGATGGCAAAATTTCATTACATACACACAGCAGGAGGTTAAGATGTTATGTCTTTTAAGAAGTTCTATAACCAAATGTCCAAAGCTAAGTTCAAGTCCAAGCATTAAAACAACAAAGTGTGGAGTGGCGAAAAAAGGAAGATTGCTTACACTAATGAGATCTTCCCCCATTAAATCTCTTGGGGTCTTTCAAAACCAGAAACTACATGAATGAAAGGGCTCTACTATAAGCAGTTAATAATACCAATATAACAAAACTCACCATCAACCTGTAGTTGTGACCCTTTCATGATTGTCAGATTAAAACACACAAAAACACTGAATCAGACTTCCCCGTTCTCTTTGGCCACCAGTTCATGCAATTACAGAAGACCAGTAGTCTTTGCTTAGCAACAAGATTGCATGTTCACCACTGATCACATTAATGATAAGGTAGTGAGTCTAAACAAATCTAATGATGAGAAGAGATGCTCTCTTTCTCTGACTAATCCATACAATTTAAAATGTCTGAAATAGAATAATTCATTCATTTTATACAGGCTCACTGGAAACAGAAATGAGGCCATCTGTAATACTGCTTTTCAGACCATGCCTCTGACACCAAAACCCAAGCATAGACAATATTTTCATGCAAGGAGAAGGAATGCTAAATGGACAAAAATGTATGTATTTTACTGAGCCATAAAACTTTTGCATTTGCTTATGTCTAAGACTCATTCTAATATTTTTTTGGACTTAAGGTTAGTACATGTGAGCTGTTCTGACTGCCATGGGACATAAAGAGCGCTGGAGAAGGGTGCTGAACCATCAGCCCCTGAACACCTCCACCTCCCAGAGAATCACAGAGCTCATTCAGGTAACTGCAGAAAAGGTTTTCATTACTTACAGCAGGATGTCCAGCACAGTAGGTGTAGCTAGCATGAGACTGGTAGTGCAAGCTGGCCCTTGGAAAGGTGTATGTATTCCAAGCAGGTTGGCTGCTATTCCACTGGGAGCTAAAGCCAGGACTCATGGTCACTCTCGATTTACTGTTTTGGTACGTTCTCACTGTGGAGCTGGACTATCAAAAAAGAAAGAAATGCAACGTAAAAATAGCTTTTAGGGCAGAATACAAATAATGCAGCTATAAATCATCACTGTGCATACATATAATGCCACATGGTCTGGAACTAACTTGAATGTTTCCTGTAAGGAGCTGGGAAAAGCAAAAAATGGATTCCGTCAAAGAGATCAGTGAAAGAGCTGTGTCACTGTAATGCCCAAAAGGAAGACTGATGACTGTTAGACTTCAGACTGGGACAGAAATCAAATGGGCAATCGATAAGTGATAGAAGTAAGGGGAAGTTCTGAAAATGTGTAGAAGGTACAACCCCAAGATTAATTGCAGAAACTTCCATATCTTTTTATTACATTGACACTTATTGAACAACTGATCAGCTATGGCCATTTTACAGTAAATGGCAGTTTGGGGCCAATGTTTAGATGTATTTCTTGAAGACTTGAAATCCCATCTACTGGCTAGCCAAGAGTAAGCCATCACAAAGCTACATTTCAAATATGCAACCTTCTAACCACACTATGAAATTTCATGGCATGTTTTAATTACCCAGAAAAAAAATCCAAAATCTTGAATTATATATTTTATTAAAAAATTCAATAATTTCATCTGAAAGTAACCTGGAAAATGGATACGTAATTCACATGCATTATTTCTGTCCTCTCATTTTACTTTAATTGCAGCTTTCCGCTTCTAGTTATTGTTTTATAAAAAATATTTCTAATAAATATCTTCACAGTTAGAGGTGGTTTATTAGGGCAGCAAAAAAAAATCAACTTTCAAAAGAGTAGAAGATGCATAGGAGTGGATGCATTTTTAGCAGGTATTTAGGTTGGTCTTCAAAGACATGCAAATGTACTTTTTACTCCATATTCTGCTCCTCATTTGGGTTTTGCTTGCTTTCTTTTTACTTGCAAAGGTGTTCTAAATTTCCCATGCAAATTTACCCCAACTAATTGTAATTACTATAAAACTAAATCTATTCTTTTTAGAGCATTTAATTTACAGTGACCTTGTTAATACAGTGAAAGCTTGAGAAATACAAACACAAATAATATTTCTTAGAAATGCTTATAAATGTCCCTGTTGGCAAATTGATGCTATCAATTTCAAAAGCTATACTCAAGAATGACACTTCATTTATTTTTACCCTCCTTTCAAAGACAACTTTTATACATCATACGTGTAGCATTAACCAAACATCAATATGGGCCACCATCAAACGAGGTGTTTCACACGATCCAAGACCATCCTTACCCTGAAGTGCTTACAAGATAAATGAGAAGGTCAGGGGAAGGATGAAAGAGCAGAGTCTGGTGTAGAAGCATGGAAAACAGCTTCATAAACATGACTTTCAGTTTTATTTCAGTGCTTCAGCTCAGTTTCATTGGGAGAGAATTAGAGAAATGGAAGGAAAAGAGGACAGAGGAAAGACACAAAAATGTTTCAAGGACAAATTCTAGCTGTAAATATATATATATATTCCGTAGTCTTTCCAGCTTTTAATACTGTATTTACATGAGCTGGTTGCAGAAACTACAGGCCATGCTGCCCATGGGCTGAACATGCCCTCTTCATTTCCTTTAATTTTCAAAAGTTTAAGTACACAAAGTTTGCCTCAGTTATCAATTGCTGTATAAACTTTAAGTTCAAGAAAAGGCCAAACGACTTCCTGCATGTGTTTATTTCCTGTGCCGCCGATTAGGAAGCCTGAAAAGAGCAGTTTCCGCTCACCAGCTCTCAGTATCTCGACAGATTCGCCTCCCGCCCCCACCCCTAAGAGAAGGATTCCTGCGGTGTGATTTCTAAAGATTTAACTTACGACTAGCTGAACACAAAGAGTATGAATGAACACTAAAACCCACACTAAACTCTCATTAGTCACTGTGTGTGACAAGTGGTTACTTTGTTCTTACAAAAGGCTTTAGGAAAAAAAAAATATCTGCCCCTACAGTTAAAGGGGCTTATTTGAAATAAATCTTTTTGTATGAATTTAAATCATGACAAATCAAAGGAAAGAGGCTAGAGCTACAGCTAGGGAAAAAAAAAAAAAAAAACAACCAAAAAACAACTGAAGAGTTTCAATGTGGGGTTTTTTCTTTTTTTTTTTTTTTCTTTCTCCTTTTACCCTCTTTCCCCAAGGAGCAGAAACTGCATTTTCTCTCCTTTGACATATTACTTATCTTTCAGATCACTCCTCAAAGACAAATCCTTCTTTCTGGGCCCTGGTAGACTTGCTTCTACATAAGAGATGAAGGCTTGGTTTTGTTTCGGCCAGATCAAGTAGGTTTCTAGCCATAATGTACTTTTCCATGTACATTTCTCTGCTTTATAAACATCAGATGTTCAAGTGTGGCTGCTTATTAATGACTCTTGAGAAGCTGATCCCCTATCAAATATTCTGTGAAAATCCTATCTAGCTATTCTAGCCTAATAATAACTTTGCTGCTTCCTATTATTTCCACGGGTTTTCCTGGACGAGTGGAAGGTATCTGTGGCTGAAGGGATGTAAAGGTGCATTGTCAGCTGTGATAATTGTTAACTGATTATTTTCACAACAGCAGTGAACTCCACCACAGTAAGGAGAGATGTGCTACTGGCACTACACAGACACGCACAATACCTGTTCCCTCATGAGAGAACAGGAGCAAAAAGGAGCCTGTTTTTTGAACAGCCTGCCTCAGCTGCTGGACAGCCTTCTGCCTGCTGCCCAGCTTTTGTTTGTGCACCACACAGAACGCCCTCCTAGATCTGCCCCCTTGCTGGAGGCACCATCCAGCCCCAGTGCTAAATCCAGGCACGGAGTTGAGCCCCTCTGCCCTGTTTGCATTCCTCCATCCAGCTCACAGCTCACCCAGGTGCATCAGGAACAGCGAGGCATTCAGAGCACCAAGGATGCACAGGGCCCTGCCCATGCAGGTCACACAGAGGCACCAAGTGAGACCCCACAGACCCCTCTGCACCTCGGGGTGGCCAGGAGCCATGGGAGAGAGGTCCCTGAGAGGAGAGGCCTCTGCTCTGAATGGCTTTGGTTGGGGACTGCCATGTCTGACCTGAAAAAAGGTGCTCTCTTGCTGCTGGATGACCTCTGGAAAAAAAAAAAAAAAACACATGGCAAAACAAAACAAAAGTCAGCAGAGACACTCACAGGAAAATTGGCTTTGAAATCTTGAAGAAATCCAGGTTGTCTGCCAGAAAACAGAGATCTCTGCACCACCAGACACAAAGTCCCAGGACAGCCTGGCCTACTCAGGGGGTCGGGGAGCAAGGGTATGAGATCAGGGACTCCAAAAGGCGCTGGTTTGAACTCAAGGTGTCCTCTGACCAACAGAACGCTGCATCTCTCTGCAGCCTTCTCAGCATAGTGAAGCTGTGGGAAAGACACTGGAGCTACTGGGAGAGCTGGAAGGGGACAATGGTGCCCTGGGGCAGGTGCCCAGGTGCTGGCAGTGCGGGGCAGCCCCTGCCAGGTGAGGCTGGGGCCGTGCCCTGCCATACACAG